>BSBK01004855.1:5000-121268 GCA_027943335.1 Chamaecyparis obtusa
GTTGCACCAGTATTATTTTCAACATTAGCTTGGGATGAGCTTCGAAATTCTTTGGCTTTATCGGTAGTAGGGTAACCATTAACCTTGCTAATTATTCTTTTTGTAACCTTGATCGGTCCTATCTAGCTAGAATGTTCTCTCATGATAGTGGCTCAACTCAACCCTAATCCATTCATTCTTAAAATTCTTCAGAAAATCTAGGGCATGAGTAAGACCAAGTGTCTCAACCAATTTTTTCTCTAGTTTCAAATCCATTTTCTCATTACAAAGTTCCTGAAATGCAACATACATATCGAAATCTCCTATTTCTCCAATTTTATAGTTTATGTATGATTGTATGTCTTCTGTCAACAAAAACCTAGGTGGGATGCTTGAAAAAGTACCCGCTAAATCCATTTTTGAGGCAACTTCAGGGTGTCACTTATAAGGTGTTTCCTTGTAACTTGCTAACACTATTAAATTAACTTCTTCATCCACAACTTTAGAATAACTCATAGTAGATGCCATTTCAACAAACTAGGTTTTTGATAAGTATGAGAAATGTTCTCGGTAGGGTTTCAACTTACTCAGAATGTATCGAAGAGTGTGCTCAATTCGATCTGAAACTACTTGAATTTGCGTGAAATATTCTTGCTCTAATTTTCTCTATGAAATCTTAGCTTTCTGAAATTGCAATACAAAAAATAAACTCTGTATTTCATGTATTTATAGAATTTTTGATATTCCCGCTCAAAAATTTATGTAATAAATGCTTGACCTACTTTTTGCTTCATGACAATTGTCAACTTAGTGATAGCTACAATCTTTCATCAGCTCGATTAACACAAGACTTCTTTTCTCAATTGATACTATTATTCGATTAATCTTGAATGGTGATTATCGATGGGTAACCAATGCTCGGTCTAACTTTTACTGACTGTGTAAATTTGTTAGCTCAAAAATATATAAACCATAATACATCTTTATTCATGCAGATTTGGTATGTTCACAACATATATATGGAGCTGTATGTAAAATATGATCATTTTGAAATGTTAGTCCCATACATACCTATATCACCTTAAGTGGAGGTACCGATGTCACCCAATCTAGTAGATGAGGTTTCACCGATAGCATTACTTGACTCTGTATTCTCATTAGATGCCTTCTTCCACATGCTATTTCTTATTCTCATGATATTTGTAACAGTGTTTCCACTCTCAAATCATGACCTTCTTCTGGTCCTCGATCTCTACAGTCCTTGCTTAAATGACCAACCTTATCACAATGCATACATGCCATTCTAGTGCTTGTCTAGCCCATCTTTTCCTATTACAATTAGCTACAATGTGCCCATATCTACCACATGCAACATAGTTAGCCCATGTGTTATAATCCCAAACATAAGAATTACCTTGTCTCTTTAGTTGATACGGCTTGCATTGTGTCTTCTACTTAGGAGTCCATACTTGGTTCATCTTAGCCTTACACTCTCATCCAGTGTGTCCATGTTTATTACAAGTATAGCATATTTTCTCCATAGTATTATTGTTAGCATTATCATTCAGTTTACCTCTACACTCATAAGCTTGGTGACCATACTTACCACAATAATAGAAATAACCATTGAACTTAGAAGTGATAGGAGGTTTACCTTGTGCTTTGCTTCTACACACATTAGATGTATGTCCTAGTTTTCCATAGTGATAGCATGCCAACACTTTAGGTCTCTGATTTTGATTGTTGTTGACATGTTCAACTTGTTGTGATGATTCTTCTTCACTGATATAGCCTAATCCAACTTTACTTCCAAATCTTCTTTGATTAATCAGAAAATCATCAATCTTCTTGGAGTTATTCTCATCTAGCCTCATCATCTCATTATGATGTTTTTGTGTCTTTATTTCATTTGTTAGTTTTTCATTCTCTTCCCTAAGTCTTGCAACATCTTCAAGTCTTCTAGACAATTCTCCATTTACTCGGTTGACTTCTTGATTCACAGTCATCATCTAATTAGATACTTGAAAGTGACGATTGATGAGTCTTTGTATCTCACTCTCTTTAGCTTGTAGTTCTTTAGTTGTCTATCTTCGGTCTTCAATAGCTAGATTCCATTCTTTCTCATCATGTCTAGCATTGTTCATTATTTCAACCATTCTCACCATCTGAGATTCTTGGACCGATTTGCAGTGCTTTCACTTGTTTGGTTAAATGTTGATTATTTTCAAATAAATCAAAGATTATACTTTTAGATGCATCAGAAATACTTCCAGAGCTAGATCCAACATGATCAAATATATCATCAATTGCTTCTTCATGGTAGCCAATCTCATTTTTCAAGATACCTAGGTTCTTTCTTTTAACTAGTAATTTCTTCAGTCCTTCCTTGGCTTGCTTATATTGTTCAACAAACATCTGCATCTAAATTTTATAATTCTCAATAGACATATCTAATGTATACCTCTCCATGACTTAGATATTTACCCTTCAGTGGTTAAATTGTCCAATAAGATAACTAAGCTTTGATACCAATTGTTGGAATTAGGAAAGATAGGGTACTAAGAAGGGAGGGGTGAATCAATGCCAATAAAAACTTGAACACATCAACCTTTTAGATCTACAACATCAAATAGTAGTAACCTTGCAAAATAACTTATATCTAATTCATGTATCATTCATCCATTCAAATTGTGAAAGTAAACAACATGAAATAAACAATATAATAGTCCCATAACACAAGTATTTTCATAACGCAGAAACCCTTGTTAGAAGGTAAAAGCTACGGTGGGGATGAAACCCAAAAATTCTTCATTACTGCACATAGAAAAGGTTTGCTTGTTAGGGATACAAGTTTTGATCACTTCTAGTGATCTTACCCTATTAAGATTAACATATTAGATTAGCTAGATATACCTAGTTATAGGATTTTAACAACACTACTTGAGTGTGCACTCAGTTAAGAGATTTACAAAAAGAATATCAAGTCTACTCTGTGCAGAGATTTTACAAAACTCTATTACAATGATTAGAAAGAAATAGGTATCTATCTGCAAATGAAAAATTAATTGTCTGATATAGATCAATAAAGTACTGATAAAGTATCATCTTTACTATGATGAATCTCTACTCTGAACTACTCAGTTAGCCTACTCTGATTCTATTTAATCTGATTTCCTCTAAATACTGTTCTTCTTTGTCAACTGATAATCTTGAAGGTTGGCTAGTGCTTCAAGTGCTTCTTCACTAATGCATCAGTTCACAACAAAAATGGTCTAAACATACAAATATATAGCATACAATATTATGTCACTTCTACAAAATTAGGTTTACAAATCTTAGACAAAACCTTGAGATCTATGGTGTACAAAAATGACCTAGATCAAACATATACAAAATATCTTCATCTTATCTCAACAATAAATTGTTCTCAATCTTGGTAGAACATTTTTTGATCTGTTGTAACTATTTGCATAAAAGAATGTACCATTCCTGATTACTATGTTGTTTCCTGTGATCCTTAGTAAAAATTATATAAACTACTCGGTGTTTATTCTGATGCTAGGTGTTTACTCTCACTCTATATCGGTGTCTGCTAATGCTTGGTATACTATCTAATGCTTGGTGTATATACTTAACCGACTAGCCTATTTTTCTTATAGTTACTGACTAGGTTCGTATATGTAACCCACTGATGTCTTTGATAACCTTTGATACTAATGACAATCATTAATGCTAAATAGAGATAATAAAGGGCACTCCTTCAGGAGGACGTACCAAGATAATGACCTAACCAATGGCTCCAAACTTTGGGTGAACATTTGCAAATGTAAAACCTTGCTTTCTAAGGGTACTTTTTGGAAACTCAGAGATGGGAGATCCATTAGATTCTGGAACAACTCTTGGATTCTGAACTACCCTACCCTTAGTGGTACATTCAACCCCCTCATGGACTACCTCAGGCATATCCTTGGTAACAAAACTTCTAATTACATTGATGGAGGGAATTGGAAAGATATTTCTAATCTGGCTAGAGACAAATCAGATTTAAAGAAATTGGCTAATGAGCTCATGGAAATATTAGGAAATATCAAAATCCTAGGAACTGGTGGCCAGGATTCCATCATTTGGGCCCTCACCCAAGCGGGCACCTTCTCGGTCAAGACTTCTTACAATCTTCTTCTAAAGGAAGAGAATAATCTGAGGGAATGGACAAAGGTTTGGATTCCATAGCTCACACCAAAAATCAACTTCTTCTGGTGGACTCTTATGCATGGTAAAGTATTAACTCAGGACAACCTCATAAAAGGAGGCTTCTCCATGGCCAACAAGTGTATCCTATGCCAAAAAGAGGAGGAAATTGTAAACCACCTATACATACATTGTGATTACGTCGCTAACATTTGGCAGGATGTTATTGGTAAATTGGGTATCTCATGGGATTTGGGTAATGATGTGCATCAGTTCACTAACTGATGATCTCCATCCAATCACTCTTTACTCCAGCTCCTATGGAAAATTATGCCTCCATACATCTAATGGACTATTTGGAAAGAAAGAAACAACAAGATATTCAGGGAGTCTAGTTAATTGCCTGAAGTTTGCCTCAATCTTGGAACCAAGATCCTATGTGAGAATGCAAGCACAACTAAGTGGAAACTCCCCTCGGCACTCCCCTCTTCATGGGAGATCAAAATGGCTGATAATTAGAATCTACTGAGTGGCCTCACCAAGTTTGACACTTCCAAGTTGATGGCTAGGAATACTACTCGATGGGTTGCCCCGCCCAGTGGCTGGATCAAATTAAATTTTGATGGGGTGAAAAATAATCTCACCCAAGGAGGGGGAGGTGTGCTAAGAGACCACAATGGCACCTACCTCTTGGCATATGCTAGGTTTCTTAAAAATTGTACCATCAATCAAGCTAAAGGCACAAGTATCTATGGGGGATTAAATTTGCCATTCATAAGAACATCAGGCTGCTGGAAATCAAGGGGGATTCCAAAGTGGTGGTGGAGGCTATCAAAAGAAGAGCTAATGCAAGGTGGTGTGTTAACACCATAATTACATAAATCTAGGAGCTTCTCAACAACCTTGAAAGCATGACTATTTTCCACACCTATAGGGAGGGAAATGCGGTGGTAGATTCAATGGCTACTATTGGACTTAAGAAAACTGGGTTAATTAATTGGGAGGAGATGAGAAAGCTACCTAGGGAGACCCAACAACTAATCGAGTAGGAGAAAAGGGAAACCAATAATGTTTAAAATTTTCGAAACTATGAAGTTTGTTGAAGGCCCCACCCTGATTATGTGTCGACATAACTTGATGATTTTTGTGATTATAAGTAAGGATGCCCAAAACTCCAGAAGGGATCATAATTACCTTTTGCATGGATATGTGTGGAAAGATAAATGTCTACATGAGTAGGTTTTTTTGGTTAACAAGGACACTAAGTGCAACTCCAATGTAATTACTAATTATTACACTTGGAGATCTGATAGATATCACCATACAGAGCTTGACTCCCCAAAAACAACCCAAGGCCTACCTTTTCTGTATATTTTCATAAAATAGCTCACTCAAAACAACCTATTTTATGCTCAGGTTTATGATGCTCAGCCCTACAATTCTCAAGAAAATCTAGCATAGGATAAGGAGATTATCAACATGGGAGGCAAAACATTATGCATTGAGCCTTATAAAATTGATGAAGTGTATACCTCCAACCCACTGGTGACCCACTACTATAAAGAGAGTGATATTTGCAGATTCATGGAGTAAATAAAAGGGGGCCATGATGAGCAATTATCCAAGAAGTTCATCTCCTCCTAGAACAATAGGAATGTTTCTATTGGGGGTATTCACTTCCAAATTAATGAGGAGGTTATCGCTAAGGTGACAGGGCTCTCTATGGAAGGAAGAAGATATAACAAAACCAGAAGGACGCTAGACCCCACCAGCCTCAACCAATTCTTCAGGGTAGGGGATAAACCTGTGAAGAAGTCTGGAGGTTTCAATTGTGAGGAGCTCCTAGAGTTTTGGTGTAAGGTGTGCCACATTGTTATGAAGTACTTCACCCTAGAAGGTAAATTCACAATGTTTTACTATTATCATTTGTCATTTCTAAATCATATAAGGAATAGGGATCTCATATCCATTCCATTTTACCTTCTTATCTCTATTGAAAGCAATATCCTAGATATTACCTAGAAAATAAAAACCCTGAAAAGCTGATCCCTATTCTCCACTAAGGCCTCTTGCTTTATATTTATAACTTCCATAAGGCCATCTTCCCTCCACCCCAACCTCCCCCAGTCATCCAAGAGGTCACCTAGGAAGATTCTCCTTTGAAAGCTGACAATCCCACTCAATCCCCTTACCATTCTCTCCAGGAGATCTTGTAAATGAACCTTGTCCCTAAAGAAGGTAAAAGCCACAAGAGATGCATGAAAAACCCTTCTAAAAGGGTGGAGGAACTTGAAGAATCCTATGTCTCTAAATCCTTAGAAGCTAAGGAAATGAAGGAGACTGATAGTACCCTTGAGACCAAAAGGAAGCCCAAAAAATAGAGGATTTTGGATAGCTAGGTCAAGTTGGAGGTGGATTTGGGAGGATCTGTCCACCATTCTAACTGAATTGCTAAGGAGAAATGCAAAACTAGAATTAGGGAAACAACGTTGAAGGTGAAGTCCCTTTTAGAAAATGACACCTCAGCCACTGAATTGATTGAGGGCTCTTCTAATGATCACCTCAGCTCGTATAGGACTGGAACCACTCCCCCCTAAACCCCCAGCCAACTATGGAGACTCCTCATAGCAATACCCCACCCCTGGACCCCCCCGTGACCGGAAAACCAAGTCTCCTCCTCCTAAGGACAACTCTATAGCTTTGAAATGAAATGATAGGCTTAAGGGCTCTCTCAAGCTGAAGTTCTCAAAATAGGACAATGAGATTTTAGGCCTCAAATAGGACATGTTGGACATCAAAACCCGCATCATGGATTCTAACAAGTTCTCTCTCAAGGTCATGCATGCGTTGGTGGTGACCCTGTGCACTATGCCAGAGAAGTTGGCTAGAGGAAATCTAGAGGCTGACGAAGACAACAAAGACCTCATCATGTAATTCCTACAAGAAGAGTGGGTTGTGACCTTGATGTCCAAATGTCTGGGTAGGAGACCCTAACTTCCGTTGCTGCCATGACATTTTTATTTTGGATTGGGCATGTTGGTCCTAGTTTTTCTATGTTGCTTTCATGTTTTAAGGTTAATTTGTCTAATTCCTGGTTTGGCCCTACGCTGCATGATACTGCTAATATGTTTATTATTATCTACTGAAGATACTTTGGTTTGTTATTTTTGAAAAGAACTGGTATGTTTGTTTTTGATAAAGGCAGACTAGACATTGGTTTTTTTGTTGACTTACTATTGTTAAACTACTTATGACTAGTGCCATTAATATGTTGTTAATGTGCTTCTAGTCCTTGTGTACCTTGGGCCAGCACCCTCTTGCTAGTTTTATCTATCAAAAACATATAAATTGAAGAAAAAAAGAAACTTAACATTTATTTGGCATACAAATTGCATACTTATTTGGTTAAACTAACATTAACATCTTAAATTCACATTATGAAGTTCACAACATGAACATCATCACAAAAGATGTCTCAAACTTTGAGTAAGAAAATTTCTAATTTTAATATATATTGAATCAAATTAGTCACAAAACATAAGATAATTAAATTAAATTCTAAATACTATAATAACAATAAAATCATAAATACATAAATACCTTTTTTAATCTAATTACCAAATTGTAAATTATAATTTCTTAATATATAAAAATATACGTATTCATAAATTATATATAATTAAATATATAACATTCTTTTAAAGATAATTTAACTGATTAAATAATCTATCAATAAAAAATGTAGATCTAAGAGATTTTAAAATTTTTAAAAATCCAATTTATTTTTCAAAAAGTTAATAGAACAAGATAATTAAATCTACAAATCTTATTGAGAAAACCTTTACCATTATTTAAAAAACAAACTAAAAAATAAAGATGATTATTAATAAGTTAAGAATCTTAAGCAATGAAGGACTTTAATTTCCTAGAACATAAGATGGAACTTTCAGACTGTTAACATGTGCAAAAAATTTCATGGCTGTAGCTTTTCCCCCCTACTCTCTACATATATTTTTTTAGGTCTCTCGCATAAGCCCTTAGTTTAAATTTTTTAAAATCTAGCCGTTACAAGGAAAAAATCCCTAAATTGCCCTGGCCCTGTTCTATTTTAAAGTTACTTTATTCAGGCCACTTAAAAGTCTTTAGCGCATGTGCTTAATTGTCACCCCCTTTGTCGTATGATCACATGAACCTTTTATGTTATGCGATTATGCGACTAGTGTTTTATGTTGGACCCTTTGTTTTATTTCCCTAAGTCTCAGCGAAATATTTTTCCTAAGTCTAAGTGACTGCCGAATTAAATATTTCCTGAGGTCCTCAATGCCTAATTTTTCCTAAAAGCCTAAGTCCTGCACTTCAATTTTTCCTATAGTTTTGGCTTTGATATTTCTTGGGCCTGACCTTCTGACACCATCTTGATCCAATGATTGTCATGAAAGCGCAAGGGTTTTTTCAGAGGCTTGCGATCTTATGACGATCGTTGATTTCATATCTTGTCAGAGGGTTGTTAGAGCAAGATAAGATTCTTCATCTGAAGGTTGTCTCATGATCTGGAGGAATCTTGGAGCCCTATGCGAAGATGAGACAACCGTCGATCTTCCTGATGCGGGCCCAGTAAAATTTTCTCAGTCCTTTTGGTGGTTTGGATAACTATTTAGCGATCCTGATAAATGTTCAAAGGTTTTGCTTATTCACGGGGAAAAGTGGTGGTGTTCCAAATCATTTGGCGGTTCAGCAAAGGAAGGTTGCGCAATCACTAAAAATTCTAGCGGTGACTTAAGGTATTATGTGAACTAGCGAAAAGACCTTTAGTCGCTAGTTTGCTAAATAAGGGACCGAGGTTAAATGTTTTCCTTTAGTCGCTAGTTCATGTGGTTAAGTAGTGAGTTAATTTTTCATCTCGCAAATAAAGAAAGGCCTTGTCACATAGTCGCTAGGAGTAAACCCAAGGGTAACAGTTGAGTTAAAGAAATTAAGACCACAAAAAGGGAAGATCTGACAGTCACGACTTAAAGATAGCTCAGATTTAAATGTCGACTGTCGATTCACTGCTGGTGCTTGGAAATGACTGTTGTTTTTCAAATTCAAATTTGCAGAGGGTTTCCAACGACAGAAAGGACCAATTTTAATTTCTTTTGAGGCTGGATTTGATTTGTTTGGTGGTGCTAATGGTTGCAATGTGGTCCAGGGGGTTCTCTATGATTGTCTACAGAGGTTTGTACCATGTTCTTTGTGCTCGAGGTGTGTTTGCAGGTGGCCGATTTCACTAATTTTCCTGCCAATTCTTTGTTGTTTTGTACTGTTCTCATAGATTTTGATGATTGCAAATCTGTTTGAGATTCATTTTCTTTGGGTTGCTTATGTTTCTTCCCCTGTAATAACTTCTCATGTAATTTTTGATTGGTTGGGTAGTTGAAACCCTAACCCTAGTCACCTAAAGCTTGATGCATCCTCTTTGAGGATTCCAAGGTGACTAGGGGTATAAGTTGTAGCTTTTTTTAATTTGTAATGGTTCCAAAAATTTCTTTTTGGTCCCTGGTTGTTGATGATGTTATTTTTATTGAACAAGGAGAGCCTGGATTTTGGGTCTGTTTCTTTGGCATTTTGTTGTTTGATAATGTATTGATTCTGCAAGTCTTAATGAGAATATAGCTGAATTCCAATCTCATAGTGGTGTATGTCTTCTTGTTGTGTTCTTGAGCTCATATATGTTAATTTCACAAAGTGGGTTATTATATGGTAAACAAAGAGTATTTTGAAATTATCTTTGTGTTCCTAACAAAGTTAGGATTAAAGTCTTTCAGGTAGTTTCAGTGAGTTCATGGCTAGATAAGGATTTGATGTCCTGATATGTGAGTTACAAGGATAATAGGCAAAGCATTTATCCTAAATTCAAGTGTGTTTGAGTTAGGGTTTTCGGTTGATGTATGCTATTAGGTGACTCTATGCCCTTGTTAAGGCACCGATCCTTTCTCTAGAGGTAGTCCATCATCATCAATCACACACACATTTAAATGATAAAATCTTTAATCAATTAGTAAGGGGTATAGTTGTATATTGTTTTGAGACTCCTTTGAAGAAGTGAGTCAAGGGTACACTCACCTGAGCATTAAGGCTCAAAGTGTAGGAGGATCTCATTCTTGATCCTTGTTAATTGGCCCTCTTCCTTGAAGACTTTAGAGTGGTGATAGAGTCAAAGTATTATTAGAGTTATCCATCAAAGTATAAATCTATAAGTTGAAGATCAAAGGGAACTCCCAATAAAATGGTGACTCTACTAGGGAGTGTCTAGAGATAAAAGCTTTTAAAGTGCACTCTTGTTTTCCTATTGTATTCAGTTAAGGTTTTCCCATCTAGGTGGGTGCAACTCAAGAGTTTAAAACCAATGTCATACTGTAAATCATGGATAAAAGAAGGAATATTAGGTCCTTTGTCAGAAAAAATCTGGAGGTCACTCTGGAACAATTGCCTAGATAGCAGAAGAAGAGTTGGATCAGAAGGAATAGTGAGTCTACTAGTGCTCGCATAAGAGAACAAAGAAATACCAGAGGTAGAGCACCACATGTTTCCTCAAGTGAGGAAGGTTCACAAGATAGAGTTGCAAGATCAGATGGTGGTCGCTCTGAAGATAAATTTTATGATACTCAGAGGCTGTATTTCAAGACAAGGGTCCATTGCCTACATGTTAGGATGAACAAGCCAAAGAGATGGATTTGGAGATTGATTTAGATCTTGATAAAGATAATTTCAGGAGGGAGCCCATGAGACCGAGGCAAGTCCATTTCCTATATCAAAATCTCATTGATATGGATGTGTCATTAGGTTCTGATGACATTATGATAGACCTAGATGATTTAAATGCACTTAGCTTGCAGTTGGCAGAGCAGGATGCCATACATAAGAGGTTACAAGAGGAGAGAGAAGTTGAAAAGGTGAATGTTGTGATAGAAAGACAGTCTCTCCTTAGAAAGATTAATGAAATGAAGGAGAGAAACAAGATGCTTGCTTCTGCTCCTAGGGTGTTGTAGCATGATGTTTTCGGTGATCTTGAAGCTCTAAGGAGTGAGCAAGAACACTTGCTCTAAGATCATGAATTTGATGAAGAAGGCCCTGTGATCAAACAAGCGCAAAGTTATGCTCAATTGCCTAAGGGTAAGAATGGACATGAGATCACTGGGCCTACTATAGTTATTAATGAGAAAAGAAAGAAGAAGATGGTCAGTTTCCAAATAAGCAAACCAGTGACAATACTAGGGATCCCACCACCTAAATCAAATAGGGAGACAGAGATAGAAAGAAAAAGAAAAGAGGATGAAGCTCTTCCTAAAGAGTTGGAAAGAGCTGAAGTTGATGCTGCTATTGTAGAGAAAAGAAGAAAGATATAGTTCTTGAGGGCTTCATCGACTAATGTTCATGGCCCTTCTGCTACTAAACTAGGTATGCCCTCTATGAACACTACTGTTCCACTTAGCAATGCTACTACTAGTAACCTAATTCCTAATGTATCTACCAAATCATTAGTTGATCCTAATAGATAGTCAAATGTGCAACTGGGTGAGAATGTAGATAAAAATAATAATTCTAGTGGGAACACTAGTTTAGGATTTCAAACAAGACCTATGCAACTAGAAGGCTATAGGAAAATTAGTTTTGATGGGATACCAGGATACCCGAATGCTTTTCCAAATGATATAAGAGATAAGGTACCTAAGTTTGCTGGTAATAATGCTATTAGTTTTGAGGAGCATCTTAGGCTATTTGTTGATATGCTTAATGATTATGAGGTAGAGCATGAGGATGTAGTCATGAAATTATTTGTTCAATCTCTAATGGAGGATGCTAGATATTGGTTTAATAGGCTTCTTGATAAATGTATTGATACTTGGGATTCTTTTGAGAGATGTTTCAAAGAGGAGTATGGTGATAGGCCTAATGCTAGTTTCATGTTGAATGAATTCAATACCATAAGGAAAAATTAGAATGAGTCTCTAGCTGAATTCAACATGAGATTTCAGAAGGGTATGCATAATTTTTTTCAAGTTATGTGGTTAGATGACAATGTCTATCTAACTACATACTTCAATACATTTGATGGAAAGATGGGATATTTGTTGAGGGACAAGGAATCAAGGACTCTAAGAGATTCTTTTAGGATCTCTTTCAATATTGAGAACAATATGAAAATATCAGGAAAGTTGGATGGGAAGAGAGATGATCCAAAGTTGTTTGGGGAAAAGAAATACAAAAAAGAAAATGATAGGAATGTTGGAACTAGGAGCCAAGAAGAAGATAAATTGGATAAGGTGCTCAATGCATTGAAGGATTTGAAGGCACCTGCAAATAGGAACATTAGTGCTCCTACCAATGAAATCCCTCAGTTCAACAACAATTTCAATAAGCAGAATAGATTGCAGAACTACCCCTACAATACCCAATGGAAGGATGGCAAGCCTATTGTCCCTGCTGCAAGAGGAAACAATGACAGAGGTGTCCCTGAACCTCTACAAAAAGCTTCAATAAATTTCATGAGGTGTCCTTGACCCTCATTCTGTAGAGCATTGTGTGGTTGCACATTCTATGGCTACAAATCAAGATTGTGGCAGTGAGGAGATAGATCAAGAAGAAGACCAAGATGATGTTGGATGCAACATGGCTACTTCATATCTAGGATATGAAGATGATTTTGATTTTGATGAAGAAGCTAATGTAAATGTGAAGAGACATAACCAGGCCCTTTTTCATCAAGAGGTTTTTTCTAATAGTGAAGACATTAATAAGAAGACATGTAACATGAACTCTTCTTCTGAGCCAGTAAATTTAAGGAGACCTTTTAGAGAAGAGATGGATAGGATTACTACAAAAAAGATTGCCCAAGTGCAAACTAGAGGCATAGTGGCAAGGGATAGAAATGGAAAAGCTACAGGAATGTTTATAAAGAGTACCAACTCTAGAGTGCCTAATGAGAACAAATCAAAAGGTGATCACACGGTGAAATTCAAGAATGTAAAAGGTAAGAATTGTGAGCCTAAGGGAGTTGGAGTTGAAAGATTTTCTAGTGAGATTGAGAAGCTAGTTAACACAATGGCTAAGATTGAAAAAATGAGGGTGGCCAATACACCTAATGTATCAGATAAACAAAGGGATACTAAGGCTATGCAGATTGACATTCCTTCCTCTGCTCCTATTGATATGTTAGTTGTATTGTCCCAAATTATAGTTAAGGTTCCACTGTCAGAATTGTTGAGGATCCTTGAACAAAAAAATAGAGCTATTGCATGGGTAGATAATGTTCATAACAATGATGTTGCATGCAATGGGTCTCAGGATAAAGCTTTGAAAGGTGTTGTTGCTTAGGGAATTATATCTCAAATTCCTCCTATATATTTGGACAGTTTTGTCAATGCTAGCCTTGAAAACATTGATCCATTCTTTTTAATTGTCCTTGTGAATGGAATGAAATTAAGAAATTGTATGATTGATAGTGGTGCCTCTAATACTATTATGCCTTTTAAGATTATGGAAAAGTTGGGCCTTAAAGTTGATACAGTTCAAGGTAGATGTTGTGCAATGGATCAGAGGGAGGTACCAGTCATTGGGACTATCAATGCAATGCCATATAGGCTAGCAGCATATCCAGAGAAAGAGTTGATAATGAGTGTTTTGGTGGTGGACATCCCTCGTCATTATGGGATGCTACTATCTAGAAGGTGGAGTGCTACCATGGGTGGAATTTTACAGTGTGAACTGTCCTATGCCACTTTCAAGATTGATGATTAGTTTGTCAAGATTGAACGAGAGCCAAGTGTATGCCACATGATTGAGAGAAATATTGACAATGAGACTACATGTTTTGTGGATACTAATATTAATGCTTTTAGGGTAGAGATCCTTGTATTTGAGAAGCAACCTATTTTGTCACCTATCTCTGTTGAGGTAAGTGTTAATTCTATGAAGGGTGATTTGTGGGTAATGTACTTTGACGGTGCAAATTGCAAGGATGGAGCAGGAGCAGGCATTTTACTTATTTCTCCTAATGGAAACACCTACAAATTTTCCTTCACATTGAATTTCTTTTGTACCAACAATATAGCATAATATGAGGCATTGTTGTTAGGACTGAGGTTGGAACAAAAACATGGTATTAAGTGTTTGAGTGTTGTTGGTGATTCTAAGTTGGTGGTGTCCCAAGTCAGGTTAGTATATGCTTCCAAGAACAAAAGGTTAAAACAATATAGGAATGTTGTGTGGGATTTGATTGAACATTTTGATGCCTTCAATATTGAATGGAAGGATAGGAGTGACAATAAGGTGGCTGACTTGTTAGCCAATATAGAAATTAATCCTAGTGATATTACTTTTGCTGGTATCTCTAAAGTTGAAATTCAGGCTAGGCCTAGTATACTAGACAATATTGAAAATTGGCAAGTTTTTGATGATGATAATGATATCTTGAAGTTTATGAGTTGTGAAGATCAGTATCATGGTCAGGAATTTGATTGTTCAGCCTTGGTTGAGTTGGAAGAAGGAAGGGAGGTTGTCTTTGGCAATGAGGTCATTCAACTTAGAACTAACAAAATGCCTAAGGGGCATGTTGTTTTGGAGACTATCTTTGATAACTAGGATAGAGTTCAAAATAATATCAAAAGAGAAGAACATGCTGATCTAGAGGAGAAAAATCTTGAAACACATGAGGCACCTAAGAAGGTGTACATTGCTAGGGACATGTCTCACAATGTAAGAAAATCTTTGATTAAATTACTAGGAAAATTTAGGCATGTTTTTGCATGGTCATATGATGACCTAAAGGTTTATAGAGAAGATTTGTTTCAGCATACTATTCCATTGAAGGGAGATGATAAACATTTCTGACAAAAAAAAAGGCCTATAAATCCTACTTTGGCACCCAAGATGCAAGAAGAGTTAATGAAGTTAAGAGATGCTGGCATTACCAAGCCTATTAGGCACTCTTCTTGGGTTTCAAACCCTATTCTTGTGAGAAAGAAGAATGGTGACATCAGGCTTTGTGTGGACTTTAAGAATTTGAAAATCAGGTCATTAAAAGATAACTATTGTCTACCCAATATGGAAGCTATGTTGCAGAGAGTGATTGGATCAGAATTAAGGTCTATGAAGGATGGTTTCTCTAGTTACAATCAGGTGATTGTTAAGGAATCAGAACAATTTAAGATAACTTTCACAACACCTTGGGGGACATATGTTTATGTGAGAATGCCTTTTGGTCTCACAAATGCTGGTGCTACTTTTCAGAGAGCAATGGATGTTGCTTTTGCAGATTTTATTAATGATTTCCTTGTTGTTTATCAAGATGATTTAACTACCTATTCCAAGAAAGAAGAAGACCATTGTACTCATTTAGAGAAAATATTTGTGAGGGCCTTGGAATATGGCTTTTCATTAAACCCAAGGAAATGTGCATTTGGTGTCACTGAAGGTAAGTTGCTTGGCCACTTAGTGGGCAAGCAAGGAGTGAGAATTGACCCTGAGAGAGTAGCAACCATTGACAAGATTCAAAGACCAAAGAATGTTAAAGGGATTCAGTCCTTCTTTGGCCAGGTCAATTTCTTAAGGAGGTTTGTGACAAATTTTGTAGAGATTACTAGATCTATTTCTAAGATGTTGAAGAAGGGATTTGCAATCAATTGGGAGGGTGAGCCTGATGAGGATTTCAAAAATATCAAGCATGCTATCAAAGATGCACTAGTTCTTAAGGCACCTAATTATAATGTCCCAATGCACATCTTTTCCTTTGCATCTTTTCATACTATTGTTGCAGTGTTGTTACAAAAAAATAAGGATGGTTATGAGCAGCCTATTGCATTCTTCAGTAAATCTTTGTAGGCTATTGAATTGAAGTATGGCATAAATGAGAAACAAGCATATGCACTTGTGAAGGCAGTCAAGCCTTTTAGGTGTTACTTGATGGGGGAAGTTGTGATTGCTTTTGTGCCAAGTGCAGCTGTGAAGGATATTTCTCACAGCAAGAGGTGTATGGGAGAAGATGCAGATGGATCAATAGGATCCAACAATTCAATATTGAAGTCCAGATTACCAAGTTGGTTAGAGGACAAGGATTGGCAAAACTGATGGCCCAATCCAATCTTGATGCAAATCAGATAAATCATTCTAAAATTGATTATACATGTGATATGGATGATTGTATCTGGTATCCAGATATTATCTACTACTTGAGAAACATGAAATGTCTGGCAGACATGAGTGATAATCAAAGGAGGACATTGAAATTATAGGCCATCAAGTATGTAATTGTGAAATGTAAATTGTATAGAAAGAATTTAGATTGCATACTTTTGAAATGTGTTGATGAAGATTAGGCTAACAAGTTGTTGAAAGAAGTGCATGAGGGAGTTTGTGGTGGGCATTATATGGGTAAAAATATTGCTCATAAAATATTGAGAGCAAGATTTTGGTAGCCCACAATCTTCAAGGATACAAAGTAGTTGGTAAGGAGATGTGACACTTGTCAAAGCTTCTCTGGTAAGCTTAAATTTTTAGGTAACATGCCATTAAGACCAGTAGAAGTACAAGCTTCTTTCCAACAATGGGGAATTGATTTCATAAGGGAGATACCAAACAAGTCAAGTGGAGGACACTCATGGATCTTAGTTGCCACTGATTACTTTACAAAGTGGGTAGAGGCTGTACCTACAAGAAATTCAACTAGTAAGGTGGTAATTTATTTCCTATTTAATAATATTGTTACAAGGTTTGGTTGCCCTGAGAGAATAGTAAGTGATAATGCCATGTGCTTCATGTCTGCTGAATATAAGGACTTTTGCAAAGGTTTAGGAATTCAGATTTCTTATTCCTCACCTTATCATCCACAAGGAAATGGTCAGGCAGAATCTACTAATAAGAGTTTGATTAAGATCCTTAGGAGGATTCTTGAAAAGAATAAGAGGGCATGAAATTCAAAGCTACCATTAGTTGTATGGGCTGATAGGGTAACTATGAAGAGGGCAATTGGTTGTGCACCATTTGACCTAGTATATGGAATACATTCAAGAATGCCTCAAAATAACTTATTAGAAATGTATAAATTTGTGCAATTATATGATGATGACATAGATGATGAGATGCAGTTGAGAATTGAGGACCTCATTAGGTTGGATGAGACTAGAATAGAGTCAGCTGCAAGAAATGCCAAATTACAGTTATAGGTTAAGAATTTGTATGACAAGAAGACTGTTGATAGGATGTTTGAGCCTGGTGATTTGGTGTTAATTTGGAATGCCAAATTGGAGGATAAAGGAAAACATGGTAAGTTTGATCCAATTTGGCTAGGGCCATATCTAATTCATGAAAAATGGGGCCAGGATTCATATATTGTGAAAGAGTTAAATGGTGATATTCAGGAATTACTAGTTCATGGACAATTCTAGAAGAAATACTTCAATTGAAGGTATTTTATTTCCATCAACAGTAATTAGGTCTATATATGTTGTAAATTCTATAAATAAGTTGCTTGTCCCTATCCTATTTTGTCCTAGTCTATAGGGTTTTGGTCCTGTTTCTCTCTGTTGTCAGTTTTCCAGTGGGATGGTCTACTTTTACCAGTGATTCTAGATCCTTGCTATGCCTGTAGGAGGCATACATCCCCAGACAGAGCCACTGTTAGCATGTGCAAAAATTTTTATGGCTGTAGCTTTTCCCCCCTAGTCTCTGCAGATGTTTTTCAGGTCTCTGGCATAAGCCCTTAGTTCAAATTTTTGAAAATCTAGCCGTACAAGGAAAAAGCCCTAAATTGCCCTAGCCCTATTCTATTTTAAAGTTACTTTATTTAGGCCACTTAAAAGTCTTTAGCGCATGTGCTTAATTGTTACCCCCTTTGTCGCATGATTGCGTGAACCTTTTTATGTTATGTGATCATGCAACTAGGGTTTTATGTCGAACCGTTTGTTTTATTTCCCTAAGTCTCAGCGAAATATTTTTCCTAAGTCTAAGTGACCGCCGAATTAAATATTTCCTAAGGTCCTCAACACCTAATTTTTCCTAAAAGCCTCAGTCTTGCGCTTTAATTTTTCCTATAGTTTTGGCTTTGATATTTCCTGGGCCCGACCTTCTGACACCATCTTGATCCAACGGTTGTCGTGAAAGTGCAAGGGTTTTGTCAGAGGCTTGCAATCTTATGATGATCATTGATCTTTCTTTATGACATAGCTTTTCTAAGCGGGTAGGTCCACTGTCAGAGGATGTTGAATTGGTGGCTTTTTATTGGTCGAGGACGGTGAGTTGGAGGTAACATGTTAGGTGGGCCCGGTATCTCAATTGGCTAAGATTCCAGATCAACGGTTGGCATGTAAGTGCATAGAATCTTTTGCACTTTTCAGATCTTTCGTCGTCCGTCCAATCTTCCAAGCAATATAATGTTCTCGGTGGGTCCTAATTGCCATGTAAGCATAGTTGGCAATCTCTTATTAGTCCACGAGGTAATGACTTGGCACTTGTCAGTGGGACCTGGTTTCTAGATGTGTCAAAGGGTCGTGATGTTGTCAGTAAATCAATGGTTGGCGTAAGTTCTTATGAGATGTGTCAGAGGTTTAAGATCTTGCGCCAACTGTTGATTTCATATCTTGTTAGAGGGTTGTCAGAGCAGGATAAGATTCTTCATCCGACGGTTGTGTCATGATTTAGAGGAATCTTAGAGGTCTATGCGAAGATGAGACAACCGTTGATCTTCCTAATGCGGGCCCAGTAAAATTTTCTCAGTCCTTTTGGTAGTCCTGATAAATGTTCAAAGGTTTCACTTATTTGTGGGGAAAAGTGGTGGTGTTCCAAATCATTTGGCAGTTCAGCGAAGGAAGGTCATGCAATCGCTAAAAATTCTAGCCATGACTTAAGGTATTCTGTGAACTAGCGAAAAGACCTTTAGTCACCAGTTCGCTAAATAATGGACAGAGGTTAAATGTTTTCCTTTAGTCACCATTTCGCAGGGTTAAGCGATAAGTTAATTTTTCATCTCGCCAATAAAGAAATGCCTTGTCACGTAGTCGCTAGGAGTAAACCTGAGGGTAACAGTTGAGTTAAAGACATTAAGACCACAAAAAGGGAAGATCTGACAGTCACGACTTAAAGATAGGTCAAATTTAAATGTCGACCGTTGATTTGCTGCTCGCGCTTGGAAATGACAATTGTTTTTCAAATTCAAATTTGCAGAGGGTTTCCAATGATAGAAAGGACTGATTTTAATTGCTTTTGAGGTTGGATTTGATTTATTTGGTGACGTCTATGGTTGCGGTGTGGTCTAGGGGGTGCTCTATGATCATCTGGAGGGGTTTGTACCATGTTCTTTGTGATCGACGTGTGTTTGTAGGTGGCTGATTTGACTAGTTTTCATGGCAATTCCTTGTTGTTTTGTACCATTCTCGTAGATTTTGATGATTGCAAATCTGTTTGAGATTCATTTTCTCTAGGTTGCCTTTGTTTCTTCCCCTGCAATAACTTCTAATGTAATTTTTGATTGGTTGGGTAGTTGAAACCCTAACCCTAGTCACCTAAAGCTTGATGCATCCTCTTTGAGGATTCCAAGGTGACTAGGGGTATAAGTTGTAGCTTTTTTTATTTTTTAATGGTTCCAAAACTTTCTTTTTTGTCCCTGGTTGTTGATGATGTTATTTTTACTGAACAAGGAGAGCCTGGATTTTGGGTCTGTTTCTTTGGCATTTTGTTGTTTGATAATGTATTGATTCTGCAAGTCTTAATAAGAATATAGTTGAATTCCAATCTCATAGTGGTGTATGTCTTCTTGTTGTGTTCTTGAGCTCATATATGTTAATTTCACAAAGTGGGTTATCATATGGTAAATAAATAGTATTTTGAAATTATCTTTGAGTTCCTAACAAAGTTAGGATTAAAGTCTTTCAGGTAGTTTCAGTGAGTTCATGGCTAGATAAGGATTTGATGTCCTGATATGTGAGTGAGAAGGATAATAGGCAAAGCACTTATCCTGAATTCAAGTGTGTTTGAGTTAGGGTTTTTGGTTGATGTATGCTATTAGGTGACTCTATGCCCTAGTTAAGGCATTGATCCTTTCTCTAGAGGTAGTCCATCATCATCAATCACACACACATTTAAATGATAAAATCTTTAATCAATTAGTAAGGGGTATAGTTGTATATTGTTTTGAGACTCCTTTGAAGAAGTGAGTCAAGGGTACACCCACCTAAGCATTAAGGCTCAAAGTGTAGGAGGATCTCATTCTTGATCCTTGTTAATTGGCCCTCTTCCTTGTAGACTTTGAAGTGGTGATAGAGTCAAAGTATTATTAGAGTTATTCATCAAAATATAAATCTACAAGTTGAAGATCAAAGGGAACTCCCAATACAGACTAAGGCTTATAAAATTTGACTTCATTAACAAAGTTTAATCCAATGCCAAGGAATGGTTCCCATAAATAAAACTTTCATAGTTAACATGGAAATCACGAAATAAGCTAAGCGAAAAGGGAATCAAAGGCATCAAAGATGAGAAAAAACCCCAAAACGTGGGCAACAAGGAAGTAACAACACCCTAAATCTGAAACCAATAGTTACCATACAGGAGGCACCCAATGAAGAAATAATTTATGCCAAATTGAGAAGGAAGAAACTAACGACCCAAAGAGGTAACGGTAGGATGATTCAATTTAACCAATAACTATACAAGGTCTTTTTCTCTTACTTCTACCTCTAGTTATTTCTTGTTTCTTTCTATACTTAAACAAAAGATATTTCAGTAATTTAGTTTTTTCAATTATAATTTATTTTTATTCTTCTACAAATACTTTCTAATTATTGTTTTAATAAAATATTATAATCAATATAAAATTAAAATATGTTATGTCTTTTATTACATGATTTTTCAAAACTATTTTGTAGTAAAATAAATTTATTGACTAAATATATTTTTAATTTAAATTATCTAGCTAATTTTAATAGAATATTTACAATATTTTAATTTCAATTTGAAAAACTTATTTTCTGTAATTTATTGACAAATAATTTAACCGTTTGCATTCCTTACAATTATTTTTTGAACAACAAAATAAATTTATTTTATTTTGCAATAAAAGTAAGTAAATGTTACTTACTTTGATTTTGTTTGGCATAGAGAATGTTAAATTATAAAGTTTCTCGAACAGTTAATGAGAGGCATATTGACAATTGAGGTTAAGAATGCATCCTTCTCGAACAGTTAACTATAATTTCTATTGATTGAAAATCTGCATGCCATTTTCTATCCATTGATGGATATATTGTAAATTCATGCTTTGTGATCCATTTTTAGGTAAAATGCAATTTTAGTGATCTATAAGGCTTTTTTTTGGTTTTTTCTTTAAATTCCATTTTTGACATATCCTTGACCAATGGAATTTTGTGTTAATATATTTACCTATTTGCAGTGAAACCTCGACTGTAAAATTTACTATTTTTTTTTATATTGGCTTAAGACTTATTCAATAAATTATGGTTCGTAAATGTTGAAGTTGTTTCAGTTGCATGACCAGTCCTAGAAATCTTTGTTCATAATAGCTCAGAATAGAATGGATTGGTCATTTGCATTAATATGACAAGACAAGCATGTTTCAGGCAGCAGATGTGGCCTGATTTTTATATTTTTGGTCGGTTTTTGCTTATGTTTAGTACGTTTAAAAGACAATTGTATTTTCAGAGTCAGAGCTGATTTCAATAGTCCCATATACATATATGTTTAAATTGCAATGGTGTGGGGTGTTCGAAAGATTTTCGGTGGAAACTGCAACTGAATTAACAAAAGAGATGAAAAGGGATTTACGATTATTGTAGTAACGAGGGTGTCGATCCACACCTTTCCAAAGGTAAAGTTGTGATGTGCACTTCGGAAACCAATTCAACGGAAAAAGAAAGCCTTGTGAAGAACGCTGTTGCAACAGTATTGATAGTTGTGGACGATGACAATTTTCCTATCGATCAACCATATTTGTCGGCTACTACCGTGAGCTCAAGGACAGTCGTAAAGATATCATGGAAATGCATCCTAGGCGGAAAACACATCGTTCGTAGCCCACTTGTCATTCTCTAAAGCACGCCTTCAGGTGGAGAGCATTCGCATTATTCCTTCCGTAATTGAGGTGGAATTTTAGGAATTTGGCTATTAATTCCAATTGGGAATCATAGTCTAGGAGTGTGAATCCCGCTAAGCACTCTATTAACAAAAAGGTTGACATGGTTGACTTTCATTAGGAAAAGAAGATCATTGATGCTCGCTCTTTTTGGAAAGAGAAGCGAAAGGGTGCAAACTCCAAAATCTGAATGAAAGAGACAGCTTGGAAGGGATACGAAGAGTCAGGAATCGAGCAGGATCAGTGTGAATCTCGATTCTCCAAAGCTCATTCATACAGACAATGGATAAGGCCAAAAACTTTTTTTTTGAATTATATTGATTATATAGTTTATCTATAAATTTCACATATTAATAACATATTAATATATTATTAACATATTAATATATTAATATATAATATTAAATATTTTAACATATATTAATTTATATAATTATCATACATTTATTATAGTAATATAATGATAGAAATGAATTTGGTTTAAAAATCTTTAATTAAATTAATTTAAATTATGATGCCTTTAAGATTTGGTATATAATGCATTTGTTAATTTACTAACAATATTGATTATTTTAATGGACATTATTTCAATATAATTATTCATGGCATTAAAATATAACATAATAATCATAAAAATAATATAATTGTATCCTTTTTATTAGGAAAATGTTAATTAGTTATATTATAGGTAAACAAAGGTCTAAATTCTAATTATTTCTATAAGATGACATTTAAAAATATATGAAAACTAACATAATGAGCAACACTTACTCATCCATCTTTTTAGCTTATCTTATTTAATGGATCATGAGTATTATCATAAACATTCTTAAAAATAGTTTAAATAATTCATTTTAAAATTTATCAACCATATAAGAAGACTCTAAAAACTTAATCTTTTTAATATTTTAATATATTAACTTTTTCCAAATCTAATTGAATAATTTTGTTATTTTTTAATGCTTTAAAATTATTTGCAAAATTTAAACATATTTGCCTTTTTCTCTATTATAGCTCTCTTCAAAGTGTAAAAATGGTTAAACAATAAGATTTTAGAATTGCTAATGTGTTTAATTTTATTTAAATTTTTGTTAGGTTTTAATATGTGTGTGTGTGTTTTTTGTTAGTGTCATGCCCAAATTTTCTAGGCAAGAACTCAACTACCATAGAATAAGTTTTTTCTTTATTTAACTTGCTAATATGTAAATTTTGAGTTTAAGTTAAACCTTACTAATGTTTTCAAACCCTTTTCTACAACAACAAACACAAAATTATGAATATTTTTTTTAGAAGTTGCATTACAAACATGTACAGAAGTTATCAACATATATTACACATAAATCATTTTACACTCATACTCAAATGAGATCCATCATTAGATTATATTACATAGTCAAATAACTTTAAATACAAGTAGCTTCTCTGCATGTTCTTCTACAAAACAAACTAGGAAACACCTCATTACTCTTTTCTACATGAGGGCTGCAACACTTAGGATTCCTGCAACTAAAAGCTTATCTCTACTCAGCCAAAAAATACCTGCATATCAAAAACCAAAAATCCATGGAATACTCTCCTCCCTACCATATGGCATCATGAGACCTCGTAGGTCCTAGCCAACCCCCGAGCAAGGGGAGCCAAGCTAACTAAGGAACACACATGCAACCCTCAAATATTGTAAATACAACATAGAACTTTACAAAATAATAGCAAATACGAGACACTACTAAAACCATTTAACATGAAACCCCCCTGTGGAAAAAAAAAAAGGGACAAGAAGTCATTCTTGCCTTCACACAAGGCTTTGCATCATAAATTTTACTTTTGTGGCCATTTACAAACCAGATCTTCTAAGACCCACCCAACAAGAATGAAAATAATAACTCCCATTAACAAAAACCAAAGAAAGGAACACAACAAGAAAAACCTCCATTAACACTACATTACTAAGCTCACACATACAATACAAAAGAATAACAAGAGTTTTGCATACAAGAAAATAGCTACAAGAGAGCTCTTTCTCTCATCATGAAACAAAATAAAAGAGTGAGAATGAGATTTCACCAACCTAAAGTCCAATGTTAAATGGAAGATAGTTGTAGAAGAGCTTATCCACTTTCCAAGGCTTTCTCCCAAATTGACAATTCTCTAAAACTAGAGAGTGGGTGTCAACCCCATACCTTCCCCCAAAACTCCTACTATGAAATCATCCCATAATACAATTTGTCTTGGATCCCTTCTTTATTAATTTTGAGTATGTTTCAAGAAGACAAGTCACGAAGATGGTTGTCTCAAGGTTATTTCTAATCCATCCCATATTTAATTACTAATCCTATTATGCCTTTAAAATCTACAACTTCACTAATCAAGTTGGTTAATAATGAGGACATGTCAAACTCAAAAAGTTTCTATATGTCCTTAAGCTTAACTTAGTCTTGGTTATGCTATTGAACTTCAACCATTGACACTATTGATTCAAAAATCTCTATTGTTTAATTACCATAGCTTGTCTTCTCTCTAAAATGTCTCAACACTATGCATGTTAAATTGGCACATACTATTAATCATTAGGGGAATATTCCAATCCTCATAAGCTTCCTAATAATAATTTAGATAAAATTTCCAAGCATCCTAGAGTAACATTAATACTATCATGTAAGCATAGGTATACATCTTCATGTTCTAATACCACAATAGTTAGCCAACGTAATATTACTTCAAAAATATATCTTAAATTAACATATTTCATGAATCCATTTGAAGATGAAATCTATTCTAACTAAGTTGACGAACTATAGTCAAGATATCTAATTACTTCGCATAAAATCTATGGAAAGTTTTGCAAGAAATAACAATAGTGCTTACCAGAGCGTTCTTACCAAGATGGGGGAAATGGAGGGGTCCTACATCCTCCCCCCCTAGGTCTCAACTTACTCTTGGAAGTCGCAAGGTTGCGCTAACACCCTCAAGTAGTATTTCTACCAATTTCCATGTCATCAACTTGACCCATGGTACTAACTTCCTACATGTTAGCATCTAGAAACAACTATGCATTTTCTTCATAAACAATAATATAACCATGTTTGTTATGCCAAAAATTATTTGCAATCATCTTGGAGGCAACTGTTTGTAAAAAAAATAAATCATTTTCTAGTGCTCTTTCAATTTTCTCAAGAAGGTACATAATAACATAATTTAAACATGTTTTAAAGCCTGAGTAGATGGTGTACCCGAACCTTATAGTAACACCTAATAACAATTTTATTATATTTTATTAACATGTCTAATGTTTTTAGAAATTCCTACAACTCATTCAAAAATTTCCACAAAAACTTCTACCATACAATGATGTATGTCAAGAATAGCAAGATAATCACATAGACATTCTTGCAGACACTAGCATTCTCACAATTGTGCCCTTTTCCCAAGGAAAATTTTAATATTACAAAAATTCTCCTTTCCAACATTCATTAGCACAAATGACATCATAATCACCATACATGGTATAGTAAATGCATATATTCATGCCACTTTCTTTAATTTTATATGACATCTCTCTAAACATGAGAAGATACAAATCCACACAATCACACAATAGTCCACATCACCAGGAGTACACATTACAATAGAGGGCTCAGGAGTGGACATAGTCCAGTCCTCCGGGTATACACAATGATCTCATCTAACTCATAATCTGAAATCCATAATCCAATAATACATAATCTAATGATACATATATCATCAAGTGGCTTGATGGTACTAGAGTCACTCACATACATGTCATCCACTCATATATGGTGAGGCCCACCATACAAGACCACGTGACCTACCCCTTGTTGAGGTGTTTAGCCTCCAAGGAATAGTCACCACTCTAATGTAGGTAGTGGATATTAGCTGCATAATAGCCTCACATACCCCCATACTCAAGGGTTCCCTACGTCTACTTCCTCTCATACACTCACCAAGTCTACCTCCTGCATCCTTGGTGAGGAATCACATTACTACACATGACCAACATTCAAATAACACCAAGGAAAATAGTTTAGCCACTAAAATCGCAAATGAAGGTAAAAGAGTTACCAAAATTTAACAATAAATAACATAAATAGAAATGTTGCAACAGTAAATCATTATAACATAAATTTTCCAAAAGTTGTGACTAAACTTTCACAGCAAAATAAACAATTGTTGGTCTGCACAAGAAACAAAAATCATCATGAAAAGGCACAACACATCACTGTGTGACCATACATAGTCACCAACAAGGAAGGAGGGAACATCATCTGGCTGTCACAATAGCCCTTCATGTGGTGACTGAATAATCTCTAACCACATGGAATAAACAATAATAATAATGCATATGCTTGTAATATATCATATGATAGTGTTCCTTACGGATATGGCACACATAGGACACACTCCAAATAGTGATACCCCCAGGGTCATCACTAGAGCCAGAGGTATACATGGCTAGGGACCCTCCCATATGCCTACCATGTCCAACGACTGAGCATCAATGGGCACCCCTCTACAAGCATGCAAGCATCTCCCAATCACTCTGCATCAAGTAGGAATACATAACATACATATACTACGCCTTCACGTACCTACGTACATGGCATCGTGTCCTCGAGCTCGGCTCGCTACCATCAGCAACAGGGCATCATCACCCAACACTGTGTCGAAACATCAGTGAGGTGTGGCATCGTACCTCATGCAACATGTCAGAACATGTGCAGTACGGAATAATCATAGTAGGGCATACACTTCCCGCCTCATGCTGGACCATAATGAATATATGTGAAGCTATGAATCATCAATAATGTCCAATCTATCCAATAGAGTCACACATCAGATATTTGTACAATGCTCAAACTGTGGGGATAAGGGATATACACATATGAACCACGCACTTGGGTCCATAGAAGGGGAAGTAGTGAGTACATTCCTTGGTTAGTGGAAGCTGGCATCACTTCGCATCGCTATAATGCATATGCAATACCCTAATAACCAAGAAACTTTATGGCTGCTACCACCCCTACACATACTGAGTCCTTGTGGGGGAACCAGAGGATAGTGTCTCTTACTCCATCCCTCGAATAGTTGAGGCTCATGTCACCTCATGTTGCCAGACATACACCATATGTGCTACCTAAGAAACTTGAGTAGTGGAAGCTAAGGTCGCTTCATGTTGCCCGACATACACCTCACGTGCTACCCAAGGGATTGGTAGTAACACTACCCTAGCACAAATTACCCTGCAAGCTATAACTCAGTGAGGTAACACACATACACACAAGTGTCAACATATAGTGGATATGGTGCCCCCATACCCATAACAAGCAGATATCTCACAGGTGATGCTCCTTCACATCACTCTAGGAAACACAAAGAATGCACTGGCTTTATCACAACACTCATTATATTTACCGGTACAGGTTCGATCACATTTACAAGGGATTACATAACATGTTTATATTACTAACTTTTCACAATATACTTATTATTATCATCTTTAAAAATTTAAAAAAATCTTCTAACACCAATGCCATGTTTGATATCATTTTCATCTTTCATCAAACTAAATATAGCATCCCAAACATTTACATCTCTAATTCACTTTTTGAATATACATAATCCCATCTTTTATGGTAAAAGAAATTCACAATTAATACTTATTACATAAACACAAGATTCACTTTGCATAAGTTTCATAGTCAATTAACATGTTCACAATTCTAATGATTAGTATTTGAGAAATGAGGACATAATTCAAAATTCCAATTAGGAAAGATAACATGTCTACACTAGTATGCATGAACTCATTCAATTCTTAATAAAATAGGTACAAGAAAATCATTACTCATTTCAAAACATATAACATTGTTTTCGACTTAATTGGTGTACTCAAATTATCAAACCTGGCATTGGTGTTAGAAGATTTTTTTAAATTTTTAAAGATGATAATAATAAGTATATTGTGAAAAGTTAGTAATATAAACGTGTTATGTAATCCCTTGTAAATGTGATCAAACCTGTACCAGTGCATATAATGAGTGTTGTGATAAAGCCAGTGCATTCTTTGTGTTTCCTAGAGTGATGTGAAGAGAGTAGTGTTAGCAAAGAATAAAATATGACTGAATATTTATTATGTATAATTTGTTTTATTTAACTATGTTTTGTTATTGATTTGAATTTTTATTTTTTTTGTTTTATTTTGCATAATGCTAATTGCTTTAAATTATTTTCTAATGTAATTATTTGTTGATATATAAAACATATAAGAATTTTATAATAGAACACGAGATTGAGATATAAGATATGAATTGAATGAAAATAATTGTACATAATAAATGTACTTATAGAATGCCATGATTTTAATATTGTATATGCACAAAATGGATTCTGTTGATCTATATAAATGTCTAAATGTCATTTTTAAATCTTTGATTTTATGCATACATATATTCTATAATTCTACTATTCATCTTCGTATCATACCTTGTACATTAGTTATAATATAAGAAGTTATTGCAAAATCCTAAATAAGAGTGTATGTGCAAAAAATAATGTATTTGTATACTGCATTTGTTTTAATTATAAGTTTCAAATTTAATATATATGACTAACTAAGCCTCTTGGTGGTTTTCATTTTTCCTTAAAATGATTGATTCCTAAAGGGTTCAGGTCCTCTCTTGTGCTTATCTAATCAAGACAAAGTAAATATATAGAAAAGAGTTTTTTTTTCATTTTCAACTGAGAAAGATTCACATAGATATAAACAACACTTCACAACACTAAAGGTATATTTTCATATTTTTAAAAAGATTTATTAATGAATACATTTTACATACTCCCAAACACTATTGAAAAATAGAAATAAATGTGAAATTCAATAACACAATTCTATTCATAGTTTACGAATAAGACCAAAACATTTCACAAATGAGGAGTTGAATCCCTCTAAGTAATAATTTCCAACCAAACGAAATCCAAATCTTATTTCATAAGCTCAATGGAGCACCAAAGCTTTTCCAAGGAAAGTGTTCACCTCGAACTATAAAATTTACATAATCATTCCACCACCAAGCTACTGATGTAGCTTTTCACACATGTCCTATCAATAGTACATTTTGCACCATTTTTCGATGAACTATTAGTCAAAGTTTCTACCCAACTTGGTCGAATAGTCGACCAGCTGGTTCATCGATATTATCGGTGTCGAAATATCGACCTATACCTGCAACCGTGGAATGATCAATGCCAACATTGGTCAAAAATGAGGCCAATCTTGGTCGAAAATACCATTAGAAAGTGGTCATTTTTCAGTCATATTTTGACCTAAGTTCGTCGCACTTTAGACCAATATTGGTCAAAATATTTGCCAGCTCCGACCAAGATGCCAAACTCATGATGGTCATATTTCAGCCACATGTCGTCACACTTTAGACCAATATTGGTCAAAATATTTAGCGGGTTTGACCAGGATGCCAAACCAATGACGCCACATTTCAACATGGAATGGTCAATTTTTAGACCAAACTAGGCCAAGATTTTGACAATGATGAGTCGAAAGCTCAACCACGGTGAGTCAAAATTTTGACGAAATACAAAGTGTTTGAAAGAAAATTGAAGATAAATATCTAGACTAATCACCAACAACATCCTAATCGGTGATTAGTCTAGATATATATCTTCAGGTGTCCACACTCATTTTGATGCTTGTTGCTAGCGGGTCCTTGCTCATTCTATTTTCTAGACTGTTTTGGGATCTAGCAATCCATCTTCTCTACTCTATGTGAAACTGTGGTTTTTTTCATTTTGTTTGAACTATGTGAGAGATAGGCTCTAACTGGTGATGCATAATTGGTTTTCATGTTTGTAGCGTGGAAGCGGTGTTGGGGATGCTGGTGGTGTTGTGATCAGAGTCCTTAACTAGTTGTTGACGGAGATGGATGGTATGAAAACCAAGAAAATAGTTTTCATTATTGGTGCTACAAACAAACCTGATATCATTGATCCTACATTGCTAAGGCCTGGCTAACTTGACCAGTTGATTTATATTCCCTTACTCGATGAGTCCTCATGTTATCAAATTTTCACTTCTTGCTTGAGAAAATCACCCATCTCAAAGGATGTGGACCCAATGGCACTGGCTTGTTATACCCAAGGATTCAATGGAGCTGATATTATAGAGATTTGTCAGTAAGCTTGCAAGTATGCTATTAGAGAAAATATTGAGAAGGTGAGTTTCAATTGTGGTGGCTTTTGCAAACTAGATTTGGTTATGAATTTCTTAATGGTTTTTTTTTAACTGGTTTGTTATAATTTTACATTTTTTTATTCAATTTTCCTCAACTTGTATCTTATTATTTCAATTTGTCATGTTCTCTTTCCTCTGCACTTTTACAGGTTATTGAATGTGAAAGAAAAAGAAGTGAGAACCTGGAGGCAATGGATGGGGATGATAGTGATGAGGTAGCTGAAATAAAGGCTGCTGATTTTGAGGAGTCAATGAAATATGCTTGAAGAAGTGTCAGCAATGCTGATATACAGAAGTATCAAGCCTTTGCACAAACACTACAATAATCTCAAGGCTTTGGTTCTAAATTTTGATTTCCCAGTGTTTTTGTTGGTGCTTCGGATGTATTTGCTACATCAAATAATAAATTTGATGATGACTTATAAAGTTAGGAAACTTAATACACATTTGTCATCTTAATAAAGTGACAAATGTGTCTATTCTAGCAGGGACAATCTGCTGACAAATAGCCAATTCTATTCAATTTGGATCTGACTTTTTCTTGAATGAGTTTTATCTGTTCATATGTTTGAAACTTTATTTAGTTTATCATCCCTTTAGCAAATGACATACTAACTTGTAAGTCTTTAGAGAAATATTAACTATGGAAAGGAAATTTAGCTATGGAAACTTTTGCTCAAGTGGTAGATAATGCTACGAAAACCTTTCTTTTTTTAAAAAAAAATCCTACTAGAAAATATTCTATACTAAATCAATTCTACAAAAAAGAAAGTCTAGTTCAATGGAAAGGTATGGTGTGCATCCATTTTATGGAGATCTTCCAATACGATTTCCCTCGCCAAGATGATGTTCATCCATTTTATGGAGATCTACTAAATGTTTTATATGATAAAGATCACTACAAGTTTTCCCTTGGCCAGATCAATATTTATCACAATCTCATTGCCAAAGTGGCCAAAGAGAATCCCTTTACCAGTCATGTTAGGCTGATAAAATATGGGGATTCTCTTTACCACTACAAATCTTTGAAGGTTTCTGCACTTGGACAGATATGTACCATTGTTAAGATAATTGGACCGAGTTTGGCTTACCTCAAACAGGTGAACTAGCATATGGTTATGTTCTTTTTTCTATCTATCTAGTTTTCACTACCTGTCATTCCTCGGGATATCTTGCAAGGGCTCTATACATTGATGGTCTATATTTTGGTTGGTGTCTTGTATGGGCCTATGAACTTTTTTATCTTGTCTTATTTTTCAATCCTATAACTAGATTTTTATATGTGGATTTCTTGTAAGGAACTTTGATACTGCCATTTTAGTAGTTCTTCATATGATAGTTTCTATGTAGTCTCTAGTCTAGGCTTTAGTTGTAGATTTTTTATCTCAATATTAAAAGAATTAATTTAGTTAAATAAAGCTTTATGTCCTAAACACAATGACAACTAGGATGTGAATTTAATCTTTCTGACAACTAAAGAGTCAAAAAAGATAACATATGGTTCAATATAACCTACAACTTTGTCCATGTAAGAGTTGAACTCTAAAATTTATGGTATGAAGACCTACAACTTGCAGCTAAGAATATGATACTGAATAATTATGACTTATTTTAAAAATTTAAGAAAAATTAACCATTTCTGTAGCAATTACTTTAAAAAAAGTATACTTGATTGATGAATCAATATTGGTAACCTCTCAGAAACTTTTCCTTTCCACTTCAATATCTTTCTTGGATAATTCTTGATCTCCTTAGAACCACTATAAAAATGACAATGACAACAAAACTTTCTACTTTAGAAAATTATATCAATACTTAACTTAAACATTACAGTCATGAAGGTTGTAACAAAATCAACACAATAAATATATGGATTTCAACTAGTGTGCACCAAATAGTTCTATACTTAGAAAGTATAACCAGAAAAAATTAGCAATATTAGGAGATACCAAAAGAACTACCCGCAACAAAAAGAGATTATCTATAATAACCTGTTAAAAAAAAGGTGGCCACTAAGGACAATTACACAAGTCTCCAGAAACAACATTACCCAACTCTTTCTCTCAAGCCAAAGACTTAGTGTGTTCAATTGCCCATACTAGTAGTCAATTCAATGTTGAGTATATCATTCAAGCTCTCCTGCAATTTGAACAAATTAAGAATAGAAGATAGGAACTAATTTAACACTCCACCTACTCAAAAATACAAACCAATTAAATAATCCACATTAGGCTAAGAGAGGTTGACGCATTCAATACAAGAATAATTACACAAAATGAAGCTAAATCATGCCAGACAATGACAATGAGAAGTTGACTATTGGCCCTTCTAGTTTTTTATTTGATAGTTGCCTGACAATGACACATTCAAAATGCACTTATGAGAAAAGACCTAGAATGAATGAAATTGATTAAATAATGAAGGTATGTTAGTTTGAGCTTCACTTGGTTTCTATAATACTTTAATATTCTCTACTTAACAAGGCCAACCACGTGAAGGTGGAAGCTCATCTGGCCTCACCCCCCCTCCCCCTAACATCAATCTAAATTCCTCATTAACATCTAATTACACACTTCATTCATCCATTTATAAACTATAACATTCAATCAATATAATCACATAACATTCATTAATATGATATAACATTCTTTAATATGCAACACTAATCAATAATTCATTAACACATCACAATATTCATTAACATGACATAAAATTCAATATTAATACACACCATTCATAGATAATTACTTAAAACAACATTATTTCATCATCCAACAAAGTGAATCAAACAAGTTTTATCAAAGAGCATTTTTAAGAAATCATTTCTTTTTGCGGGTTTTATAAATAGTATGCAACCTTCCTCAACTAATAAGCAACCCAATTGCATATTTGAGGCGCGTGAGTAGAATCAAGTTTTTGTATGTGCGATAAAATCAATAAGTGCAGGGGAATAACTACTAATAGATTACCATTTAAATCACATAGATACAAACAAAGTTACTATCATGAGGGTGGTAAGTACTATGTACCATTTAAACTAATCTCAGGTTTATGATTCTAATATACCATTTTATTAATTATTTTTTTTTGCTAAGTCTATTGCTTTCAATTCTCTAAAGTTTTTATTTTTAATCTTTGTCACAGGATGATATGGATTCCCCACATGATACAGGTCGCGGGGATGCTCCTCCCACCCATTCTTCAGCAATGGTAAACCTTATTGAAATTGTACAAATTAGATAGTCAAAAAATGTTATATTATTATATTATTTTATTTAGGGTTTTGGAGTTATTATGATAGTTTTACTGATATTTTTGTCACAATTTGATGTTCAAGATACGGGAAAAGCACCTACAACAACATAGGCAATAACAATAACAGGCCATAAACAAGACCTAAATTCTTGACTAGATGAAGTCTAGACCCATGAGACATACCTAATTGATCAAAACCCGATCACTTTCAAGCCCTTTAACCACCACTCCTGTAATAGCATGCCATAGACAATAGTTAAATTTTGAAAAAGAAAAACTTTGGATCTTCTGCTAGGATAGTAAATCAGAACAACCTATGAATGAGATGCAGATAATGCAAAAACATGAAAAATATACAAAAACATTATAGGCAATGACCATTCAAAGAAAGCATGAAAATAGTTTTCTTCAAACACTTTTGAAGCTAATACTTGTATCGTCTTAAAATGGAAGCACTTCCATCTTGATAGGTTTAGCACCCTTTTTTTACATTTATCATGATAGACTTGTATTTAGGATGCATTCTGCACTTATCTTCTTCATTCTAGGCAAAATTAGGGTTAGGATCCCAAGGATTCTCCTTAATTTCCCTCTTCCACTACTCTATTTTCTAGGTAGGATTTATGATACAAGAGCATGCTGGGTGTAAGAGCAATCTTGTATCACCCACAAATATTTTTGGTTTCTTTTTCAATAAGGGCTATCTTATGCAGAGCTTCTATTTATGGAAACTTACTATTTTTAGTTAGTCATACAATCTCAGAATGTTCTGATTTCATAGTTGGAGGTTCATTTCAGTCATTTCAGCCTACCAATTGAGTTTCATTGCCACATCATCAGTATTGGTGAAGTTATTGAGGTTTTTGGGTATGAAATCTTTTAGGTCAATTTTGAAGGCCTTAGAGGCTCCAAATCACGATCGACCCCCGGTTGACTAGGTTAGGCACTGTAGTTCTCATCATGGTGTTTTTCGAAAAGTGGTTACAATAGAAAAATGAAGTTACAGTTAAAAATTTATGGCCTCTAGAATTTGGGTTACATTAAATCATATTTTGTATTTATTTTGAGCCGACCCTATTGTAATAATTGTGAAAAATAAATAACTCAATGTTTAGTCGGCCTAAAGGGCTAAATTTCTAGAACCTTCTCAGGCAATGGAAATTGCCTATATAAGAAAGGTCTGTAGTGTTGTCTTAGCCAGTTCAGAGCAGTTTAGAGTAGTTTTGGGTAATCATTTGAGGGTTTGTCCCTCAGAATATTGTAAGGAAGATGCCCATGTGGCTTTGCATATAGTAATTCTGAAAGTTTTTAATTCCACATTTGTGGAGATAATAAGAAGCCCATTTTTTGTTCTTGCAAATTGTTGTTGTTCTTTGTTTTTGTTATGTGTTTGTGGTATTAAGGGGAGCACCCTTCATCAACTTATAAATAGGTCTGACTGGCCTTGATAATAGTCATCATAGGATTTTATACCTATCCCTGGCATTTTGTCCCATTTTGCTATCATTTCTAGGTCTCTGGGCATCCCCGTGACCATCCCGATTCTGGCTGGATCTGGGCCCACAGGGTCAAAATGGAGGTTGTTCCTGACTAGGTCAGAATCAAGCTCAATCATAACTAGGTCAGCATCGAGCTCAATCCTGAGTAGGTCAGAATCAAGCTCGATCCTTACTAGGTTAGAATCAAACTCGATTCTAGCTAGGTTAGTTACAACCTCGATTCTGACCTCCTCTGGAATTTGTGCCCCTCTTTCAAAATTTGGTCCCGACGGGCCCCAAAATTAATGTCGAGCCCTGGGATCAAAGTGTGAAAAGGTTATTGTGTTTGGACCTTAATTTGAAATTCATTTAATTACTTTCCCTCCTTAGTTGGTTATTGTGTTTGGACCTTAATTTGAGGTGAAATTTGAATTATGGGTCCTCACATTGCTATAGGAGCCTCACCTTGAAACCTCCATATAAAGACTCTCATTTGCATTCATTTTCACCAAGTACAACCAAGCATTCTCATGATCAAGTGCTCTCAAGGAGTCAATTTCATGAGCAAGAAGATTTCAAGCAAGCAAGGAATGGTGAAGATGCAAGATAGAAAGAGGATGATATATAAGATCAAGCCATTGTTGACATCAAGCATCTTTGTGAACACATATTTGGAGCAAGAGAGATCCTTTCTTCCTTGATCCACCATTATCAACTTTCAAGCATTCAAATATTCAATCATGGAATATCAATTACAGATTGTGAGTTTGGTAGAAGTACTTTAGCCTTGGGGGCTTGGTATGCTTTTCCATCTCACTCAAATCTATGCATTGTTGTTTCATACATATTCATGCTAGGGTTTTGATCTAGAGGATTAGATCTCAGCATTACACTTTAAATACTTACACACACATTCTATTTCAATCAGCTATTCATGGAGGTGGAGATAACCAAAATGGGGGTTTGACTAACGCAAAACCCCATATAGCCACCCCCAAAACCCCCTTTTTTAGATAGCTACAGTCGCTGTTTCAGGAACCAAAGGATAGATTTGAGTACCCTTTTTACCAAACTTCTGAGATCTATGAACAGAGTCAGAATCAACCTTCAGAATAAAAATGTAGTATTTGACCTTTTATGGGGGTCGAAGTCGACCTGCTACCGAAAACCTCACACAGACTCCAGAAAATAGGTATTTCTAAATCAATTTCATGATGAGGTATGTATCTTGACTAAATTAATTTTCAAGTATTTCTAGATATATTTATGTCATTTCAATTCAAAACAACAATATTATAAATGAAAAGTGTTGAATGTTAGGTAAATTACTAAGCTTCCATTTTTCTCCTATTCATTTTGGTGAACCCGTTTACAACAACTCTTTCTTATGGTGTTAGATTTAAATCTTGTATGCTTATAAGATTAGATTTCTTGCATTTATTTCTAAAAATACAAAAACATTGCAAAATTCCTTTAAAAATACAAAAATATTTACATTTTCATGCTTTTAGTTCTTTCTTTGTATTCAACATGTATTATTCTTATTTTGAGTACTTTGATGAGGCTTTTATTGTACAAGAGGATAGGTTCCCTAATGAGGCACTGTTATACACTAAGTTTTCCCCTTTGTCTTAAGCTCTCGTAGCCTTGATAACCTAGTATAACATGGGAATCATCTCCAGGTTGTGGGACCTATGCTAACTAAGATGAGACCTCTAGGTTCTAGGCTGGTTCCTTTTAGATAATCACCTTAATTTGCTTCTAGACATGAAATGTAAACTTTTAAGGGAAAGGGATAGGAGTGCTCAGAAAGGGAAATGATTGAAAGCAAACTACCTACTAGGTGATGCACCGAAATTAGGGTTTGGATCTCAGTATAGAAGAATGTAACCAATGAAAGGCTTAGGTCTAGTAGATCACAACTCATTGAATAGGCTTGCATATGTATTTCATAGGTGATTCTGAATATAAGACATAACCAATGACCTGCAAATAGACATTCACTTCTACAACTTGATGTAGGAATGAGACAAGACTATTAGGGGGCTAAAGTATACCCACAAAAGCATCTAAATTAGATCAAACACAATAACACACATAGTTACAGAAAGTAAGAGGGATCAAGAACCCTAAGATAACACTAAAAAACATTATATGCTTCAATTCAATAAGAGATAAACTCAGACAAGGAAGCATAGGGACATGAAGAATTGTCACAAAATACCTCTGCAATGTTTGAACTTATCAATGGGAGAAATAAAACTATATAAGCTAGAGGGTAGAGATGATACCAGAAATGACCGTTAAGAAAAATGAGATTTCTTTTAAAATTGTCCAACTCCTTAGCACTAAGGCTCCAAAAACAATATATACATACTCCACTACATGCGGGTAGGAGTCAAAACCTAACTAGGGTTACAAGATTTACAATGATATCAAACCATAGCAATCAAGTCTGATCATAAATATATGTCTGCAATATCAGGGCTGATCAGATATTATCTTGCCCCTCTTTGTACTGCATCAATCCATAGATAAGCTGATGCAGGAGCATCCTGGGTGTAAGAGCAATCTTGCATCACCCAAAAATATTTATGTTTTTATTCAGTAAGGGTTATTTTTTGCAGAGCTGCTATTTATGGAAAGTTACTATTTTTTGGTAATTTTCATATGTGCTCAGAATGATCTAATTTCTTTCTTGGAGGTTCATTTTGGTCATATAAGTTTGCCAGCAAAGTTTCATGGCTAGATCAGGTGTAGTTTTGAAGATATTGAAGATTTTCGGTATTGGCAATAGGGTACAAAAAACTTCCAACTCCGTTTTGAAGGCTTTAGAGGCCCTGGATGAGGTCAAAAATTTGGCTGATGGGCGCTTGCGCAGGTCAAGCCTGTAGAGCGCTTCGTGGCATTTCCGAAATGGGGTTATAATAGTCAATCGGGTCAACTGGTGATGACTTATGATCTTCGGAAGTCGGGTCACCTGAAATGGCGGAAAATAATTTTCCTTCAAAATTTCTGTTCAGGTTTCAAAAGTTATTTTGAGCTGACTTTGATGTAATAAATTGAAAAATAAAATAATTCTAAGTTTGGTCAGCCCTTAGGGCTAAATTTCTGGAACCTTCTCGGGCGGTGGAAATTGCCTATATAAGGAAGGCTGTATTATTGTCTTAGGCAGTTCAGAATAGTTCTGGGTAATAGTTCGAGGCTTTGTCCTACAGAATATTGTAAGGGAATGCCCATGTGGCTTTGCATATTGTAATTCTGAAAGTTCGTAATTCCACATTTGTGGAGATAATAAGAAGCCAAATTTTCTGTTCTTGCATATTATTGTTGTTGTTTCTCTCTTTCTGTTATGTGTTTGTGGTATTAAGGGGAGCACCCTTCATCAAGTGGTATCAGAGCAGGAGTTCTTGAGTGTGCAAATAGATCGCCGACTATGAGGCAGTTTGCACCAGGACCATGGCTAGGGTTTTAGCGCGCATCGTGAAAATGCCTCCATGAAAGGAACGTGGCGGAAGAGCTGGTGTCGTAACACCTGAGGTTAGAGAGCTGCAGAGACAAGTGTGAGAATTGCAAGAAGAGATTCGCAGAGGAATGAATCTTAATGTCAGAGATGAAAGCGAGGATGAAGCCGAAGAAGAATATCAAGCAGGAGAAGTTGAAATTGTGAACCAGGAGGAAGAAAGACTTTTTCGGGCCATTTCCAAAATTGGGAAAAGACCTAAGATTGAGGTTCCTACATTTTCTATAAATCTTAACTCAGAGGAATTGATTGACTGGATCAATGAATGTGAGGAATATTTTGAGTACGAAGATGTTGACGATCCTGATAGAGTCAAATTTGTGAAGGCCAGACTGAAAGGTCATGCGAAGATCTGGTGGCAAGAAATTCAATTGGAGTGAAATAGAAGAGGGAAAGAAAAAATCACAAGATGGGATCGGATGGTGGATAAATTGAAGCGGCAGTTCATTCCTGTTGATTATGAGCTTGACCTACTGAAGAAAATGCAGAGTTTGAAGCAAGCAGGAAGATCTATTCAGGAGTATACAGAGGAGTTCTATCGACTTCTCATCAAAATAGGCCATGCAGAAGCTGATAAAGAGAAAGTTGCCCGATACCTTAATGGGTTAAGGCCAAGCATTTAGGAGGAGCTGAATCTGGTTCGAATGAATAGTATTGAGGAGGCATACCAATTTGCCCTAAAAGTAGAGGAAAAGCTGAATAAGAAGTTCGAGAGCAGACAAAATGGAAGAGGTCGTGGTGGATGATCTGGTGGACGGTCATATGGTGGCCGAAATGAAGATCTGAAAAAGAAGGATGAGGCCAGTAGTAGTCAGAATCAGCATGGAAATAATTCCAATCACTTCTAGGATCAGAAAAATAGAGATCAGAGAGGAAGAGGAAGACGACAAGGATCTAGAAGAGGAGGCTTCCGTGGAACATGTTTTCACTGTGGAGAAGAAGGTCATAGGGCATTTGAATGTCCTCAGTGCCAAGGCAGAACAGACAGGAGAAATGAAGGCCAGGCCAGAGTTGCACATGTAGATGAAGATGCCAGATCATCAAATTCTGAAGATGCTGAAAGAGGAGAAACGTTGATTAACAGAAGAGTCCTGTTGAGTGGTGAGAATGAACCTGAGCAAAGGAGGAGCCTGTTTCGCACCAGGTGCAAGTGTGAAGGTAAATGTTGTGATGTGATTATTGATAGTGGAAGCACTGACAATTTGGTGTCAGAAGAGATGGTGACAAAGTTGAAACTCAAGGGACAGAAACACCCACATCCATATCGGATTGTCTGGGTACAGGATGACCACAAGGTCATGGTCAATGAACAATGCCTAGTGAAGTTCAAGATCGGTGGTTACCAAGATGAGGTACTATGTGATATCATCTCTATGGATGCATGTCATATGTTATTGGGTAGACCATGGCAGTTTGACAGATGTGTTGTACACGATGGTCGTGCGAATACCTATTCCCTGACAAAGGATGGAGTGCGACATAAGCTAAAGTCATTGAAGGAGACCGAAGAAAAGGTATGTGGTAATGCAAGAATAACATTTATTGATGGAAGGAAATTCCTAGATGGTATGAGGCATGAGCATGTATGTTTTTCTTTAATTCCAAAAGCTGGTAAAGAGGAAGTAGAAGATGTTCCTGTAGAAGTTGCAGATTTGTTGAATGAGTTTCAGGATATTGTATCCGATAACGTGCCTGATGGGTTACCACCAGTCAGGAAGATCAGTCATCAGATGGACTTGATCCCAGGAGCGAGTTTTCCGAATAAGGCAGCACACAGAATGACACTTGTAGAAAGTGAGGAGTTGAACAGACAAGTGCATGAACTGTTACAGAAAGGATTGATTCGAGAGAGTCTGAGTCCCTGTGCTGTACCAGCGGTATTAGCACCAAAGAAGAATGGAGAATGGAGGATTTCTACAGATTCTAGGGCAATAAACAAGATCATGATCAAGTACAAGTTTCCATTGCCACGAATGGATGATATTATGGACTGTTTGACTGGAGCTGTGTATTTTTCAAAGATAGATCTGAAGAGTGGATATCATCAGATTCGGATCAGAGAAGGAGATGAATGGAAGACTGCATTTAAGACAAAGGAAGGACTATATGAGTGGTTAGTCATGCCTTTTGGACTAACCAATGCACCGAGCACTTTCATGCGGCTCATGAACGAGGTTCTGAAAGAATTTCTGGGTAAGTTTGTCATTGTTTACCTAGATGATATTTTGATTTTTAGCACGACATTGGAGGAACATATGATGCATATTCATATGGTGTTTGAGAAGTTGAGAGAAGAGAAATTGTTGATTAATTTGAAGAAGTGCAGTTTTGTGAAGAAAGAGTTAGTGTATTTGGGATTTGTAGTTTCAGCAGAAGGTCTAAAAATGGACCTAGAGAAGGTATAGGCTATCCTTGAATGGCCTACTCCAAGGAGTGCTACTGAGGTAAGATCTTTTCATGGTCTACCTAGCTTTTATAGAAAGTTTATCAAAAATTTTAGCAGTATTTGTGGACCCTTGACTGAAACAATGAGAGGGGATAGAAAAGAGTTTAAGTGGACTAATGGGGCAGAAAAGAGTTTTCAATTGTTGAAACGAAAAGTTACAGAACAACCTATTTTAGCACTTCTAGATTTTAATAAGGTGTTTCAAGTAGATTTTGATGCTAGTGGTACTGCAATAGGAGCTGTTAGGAGCCAAGAAGGTAAACCTGTTGCGTATTTCAGTGAGAAGTTAAATGATGCCAAGAGGAAGTATTCTGTTTATGATCAGGAATTTTATGCTATAGTTCAGGCATTAAAGAAGTGGAGACATTATCTGCTTCCTAAGGAGTTTGTTTTGTATACTGATCATCAAGCTTTGCAATATTTGAATAGTCAAGAAAAGTTGAATCAGAGGCATTTGAAATGGGTTGAGTTTTTGCAGAGTTATACATTTGTTTTGAAACACAGGAGTGGAAAGTCTAATAGGGTTGCTTATGCTCTTAGCAGAAGGAAACTATTGCTGACAGAAATGCAGATTGAAGTGGTTGGGTTCAAGGAACTCAATAATTTGTATCCAAAGGATCTTGATTTTGGTGAAGCTTGGAAAGCTTGTACAGAACCTGTTACTCTAGACAGGACGAAATGGTTGGATTTCATCATCCAGGATGATATGCTATTCAGAGGGAGTCAGTTGTGCATTCCACGAAGTTCTATGAGGGAGAATCTCATCAAGGAGAAGCATAGTGGAGGATTGGCTGGACATTTTGGTCGTGACAAAACTCTTTCTTTGGTTAGTGAAAATTATTATTGGCCACAATTGTAGCAAGATGTGAAGAAGTTTGTACAGAGTTGCAGAGTATGTCAGATCGAAAAAGGAGTGAAGCAAAATATAGGATTGTATCGGCCATTATCTGTACCAGAGAAGCCTTGGGAGGATATCAGCATGGACTTTGTTCTTGGTTTACCGAGGACATAGCGGGGACACGATTCAATTTTTGTGGTAGTTGACAGATTTTCAAAGATGGCACATTTCATTCCTTGCAAGAAGACTAATGATGCTGTTCATGTACCAGAATTGTTTTTCAGAGAAGTAGTGAGACTTCATGGTTTGCCAAAGACCATAGTTTCAGATCGGGACACTAAGTTTGTTGGATATTTCTGGTGTACATTGTGGAAGAAGTTGAAGACAGATTTGAAGTTTAGTTCATCACATCATCCACAAACTGATGGACAGACAAAGGTGGTGAATAGAAGTTTGGAAAATTTGCTGAGATGTTTGGTTGGAGATAAGCCAGCAGGATGGGATTTGATTTTACCACAGGCGGAATTTGCATACAATAATTCTGTCAACAGGAGCACTGGTAAATCACCATTCCAGATTGTATATGGAAGTAGTCCAAGAAATGCATCTGAATTGAGAAAGATAGATAAAGGAGAAATAAGTAGTGCTGAAGCTGAGGATTTTGCAGAACACTTGAAGAACATCCATGGGGAGGTGAGGAAGCATATTACCAAGATGAACGCACAGTATAAGGCTAAGACAGATGAGAAAAGGAGGTATAAGGAATTTCAGGTTGGTGATGAGGTCATGGTTCATTTATGGAAGGAGCGGTTTCCAGTTGGTACATATAACAAGCTGAAAATGAAGAAGTTTGGACCATGCAGGATATTGAAGAAACATAATTCAGGAAATGCATATGAGGTAGAATTGCCTACCGAGCTAAATATTTCACCAGTGTTTAACATTTCAGATCTAACAGAGTATCATGAAGGAGGTGTTGAAGATGAGATCACAGCAGCACAGTGGAGTATTCCAGCAACTAGTTCAGACACTAAGGAGATTGAAGATATACTGGATAGTCATGTTGGTAGAAGCACAAGGAACAGGACATATGAAGAATATCTGGTCAAGTGGAAAGGATGACTTGTTGAAGATTCATCATGGCTAGCAAAGGAGGAGGTTAACCGTCTTGGTTTTCCTCTGCACACCTGAGTCGTGACAGGGTCACTTCTCAAATTACCCCGGGTGTCTAATGCAGGAGCATCCTGGGTGTAAGAGCAATCTTGCATCACCCAAAAATATTTATGTTTTTATTCAATAAGGGTTATTTTGTGCAGAGCTGTTATTTATGGAAAGTTACTATTTTTTGGTAATTTTCATATGTGCTCAGAATGATCTGATTTCTTTCTTGGAGGTTCATTTTGGTCATATAATTCTGCCAGCAAAGTTTCATGGCTAGATCAGGTGTAGTTTTGAAGATATTGAAGATTTTCGGTATTGGCAGCAGGGTACAAAAAACTTTGAACTCAGTTTTGAAGGCTTTAGAGGCCCCGGATGAGGTCAAAAATTTGGGTGACGGGCGCTTGCACGGTTCAAGCCTGTAGAGCACTTCGTGGCATTTCTGAAATGGGGTTATAATAGTCAATCGGGTCAACTGGTGATGACTTGTGATCTTCGGAAGTCGGGTCACCTGAAACGGTGGAAAATAATTTTCCTTCAAAATTTCTGTTCGAGTTTCAAAAGTTATTTTGAGCCGACTTTGATGTAATAAATTGAAAAATAAAATAATTCTAAGTTTGGTCGGCCCTTAGGGCTAAATTTCTGGAACCTTCTCGGGCGGTGGAAATTGCCTATATAAGGAAGGCTGTATTATTGTCTTAGGTAGTTCAGAATAGTTCTGGGTAATAGTTCGAGGCTTTGTCCTACAGAATATTGTAAGGGAATGCCCATGTGGCTTTGCATATTGTAATTCTGAAAGTTTGTAATTCCACATTTGTGGAGATAATAAGAAGCCAAATTTTCTGTTCTTGCATATTATTGTTGTTGTTTCTCTCTTTCTGTTATGTGTTTGTGGTATTAAGGGGAGCACCCTTCATCATAAGCAACCTCAACTCATCTACCTTGATCCATCTACCCACCTGCAACTCCACTAAGCCATGAATGCCCTAAATCTGATCTCATAGATGTTTGGGTTAAAATAGATTAACCCTACAAGAGGTGGTGCCAAGCTCATGGTACTCTGTAAAATTCATGGCACCAACGATCAAATCATCCATCATTTTTCCAACCATCCCTATCCTAGAGAAATAAATCCCATCTACCAATTTTGTCGTGCATGGCCATAAAATGTAAACCCTAGCAAAAAACTTATAGAGGAATATTTAAATTTGAACTGTAATGGTTAACAGAGCTCCTTTTTAAAATGTAGCTACCGATGCAAAGTTTCTTGGAAAATCAGACAGCTGAGATTTATCTTTTAAAATAGTTAAGACCCTTCCTGACAAGTCAATGTCCACCTTGGCATGTTTGGACCAATGAGAATTGAGCACATCAACGATCTATCATTTTGGCCCCACCTTGAGCCTTTCTTCCTTTAAGTCATTCGGTGAATGGGTGATCGAAGACCCCTTCTCCTATTCACAAAATCCTTCCTTTAACCCTGGTCCAGTCAAGCAATTCAAGGAACAAGGTATTCACTGAATCATTGAGTCTTTTAACTTACCCTAGTTATACTCTGCAAACAAGAGAAATCCTTCATTCACCGATTCACTGAATACTCCTTTAACCACTCATGAGAATTCTGGCTTACATTTGGTGAATTGGTGACCGAAGATGATCACCAGATCATTGAGAATTTTAGGGCCTCACTAACTTATCCCATGATCTTTTGAATACACACATTTGCGTACTCGCCAGATCATTTAGAGTACTGCTATCTTATCATGTGAATGAGTGATCAAAGAGAAGTTATCAGGGCCACCAAACATTTAGTCAAACCTGGGCCTAGACTTGCCACTTGTCAATCTTTTATTCACTTTGACCACCTCATCAGCAACACCTTGGCACCTCTCTGACATCAGACCCACCTAAAACAAGATTCAAATCTAATGGCAGGTGCAAGATCTCATACCCCTCAAATATTCCTTGCACCTTTACGCCAGCCATAGATACTTATCAAGCTGTGACCCCATTGACACGTCAGTCTACCTAGAAGTCCTCATCATCATTCAACAACTGATCAGATTCAAGCACGTCATAAGAAAGGACCCACCAAAGAAGCTCGAAGATAAAGTAAGATCAACGGTGGGTGCATGATCACATGTTTCAGAAAGATTCCTTGCGGACATGCACCAGCTGTTGATCCTTAGTAGATGTCAAAGCCTCTTCAAATGCTAGAAACTTGGTCCCACTGACTCACTATCGAATCACTACCATGTAGACCAATGAGAAGCCACCATTCACATACACGTAGCAGTGGACCCACCTTAATGAATAGTTACATCACTAGGAGGAATCAACAACAGTCTAAAAATTGTATACCTCTGACACATACCATGAGAACACATGCTAGCCATAAATTTCCAAGATTTTGACATCCCTAGGCCCGCTGAAAAAATACAAGTCATCATCGCTCGACCAATGAAAAGCTTCCAAGTAGAATACCATGGCAGCGAACCCACTAAACTCTGAAGCACAGAGGAAAAGGAAAGATCAATGGCTGTCATAAAATCATGAGCCTCTAACACATGCTATGAGATCTTACAACAACCATTGATCTCATCAACTGGGACCCCACTACAAATTTAACCCCGAAAGCCTTAGCTAATGCACGACCAAAGGAAGAATTGCTCAGTTGCCAAATAGAATTCCTAACCTTGGTTAAGTCTGTAGAATACATGAACAAGGCATTCACAGAATCACTAAGTGTTAGTCCAACCTGGGGTTTCAGTTAGTGAATGCCCAACTGAAAGGAAATCTACAGAGTCACTGAATGTTAAAGGGAACTGCCCTTTTATTTCACAACTGAGAGAAACACTACAGTCGCCAGTTTGCTAAGAGAAAAGGGTAACCACCAGAGAACTTAGAGAACTGGCGACCGAAGGGAAATAAAGTGCACATGGATATTGGGACTTTAATTTTCCAAAAAATTAACAGCCGAAAGAACATGGTCTAGGGTCTCTTAGGGTTTTTTGAACACCAACAGCTAGTTTATGAATTTTTTGAACTGCAAACCAGGGAATTCAAAAGATTGCAGAGGCCAGGAAATGAGAGATAAATTCATGAAAATTTTAGGGATGCTTGGAAAGGTGAAAAAAGAGACTTGGGGATAGGTTTAGCCAAATTTTCATGGAAGGAAAATAAGGGTAACATTTTGGTGATTTTTGTTGGATGTTAGCCTGCTAGACATGGAAAACTAGTGGCCTTAAAGCAATTCATTAGGCATGGGGTCATTCCAGAAACACAAAACTTTGACAGAGACAGAACTGAACAAGGGACAAAACTTGTGCACAAGCACTTCTTGGAAAGAAGGAATCTAACCTAGAAAATAGGGAAAGAAAGCAGAAAAGACATATTTACAAAAAATTACAGAGAGGGGTTAACCTCAAAAAAGGGCTTCAAGTGGAAACCATTCACTGAGATTGGCAAGGTATCACCTTCAAGATTTGATAGCTGGAAAGCATTGGATCCCCTGCACTCTATTATAACAAATGGTCCACCCCAAAATGAATCAAATTTTGTATGTTTGCTAGGTCTGGATCTGAACTCATCCCATTTGAGGACTACATCCCCAACCTTGAAATTTTTGACTCTAGCTCTCTTATCAAAACTTCTCATTGTCTACATCTGATGGGATTCCATGTCCTACATTGATTTGTCTTTGATCTCTTCCAATTCCATCAACTGAGCGTATATGATCTGCAAAGGATCTCCTTCTTCAAATAGAGAAAATTGAGTGGCCAAGTCTAGAGCTGGTAATTTAATTGAAATGGACAACTTAGCCTCTTTTCCATACACTAACACATAAGGAGAATTACCAATGATTTTCTTTGGGGTAATTCTATGTAACCACACTGCAGACCTGAGTTTGGCATGCCAATCCCTCTGATTGTCTTGAAGAGTCTTCTTGATTATCTTAATCAAATTCTTATTGGTGGATTCTGCCAAACCATTTCCTTGTGGGTAGTAATTGGAACTAGTATTCAAATAGATGCCATTCTTGACTGCCCACTCTGAGACTTTAAGGCCTGTGAATGCTAATGCATTATCTAAAATGATGGAATCAGGAGTGCCAAACCTATGAACTATATCATCATAAAAACTTAGGACATCACTCTCATTGGCTTATTTTAATGCAATTTCTTCTATCGATATGGTGAAGTAATCAATTACAGTAATTATCCATTTATGTCTTGCACTAGATGGAGGGTTGATCATTCCAATGAAATCTATACCCCACTTCATAAAGGGTTTCTCTATTCTGATTGGTTGTAGAGGCAAGGTTGCAAGCCTCTCTTTTCCTACAAACATGGCACACATGATACATTTTCTCACATACTCATGACTATCCTTAAAGATAGATGGCCAATAGTGTCTAGCCCTCATGATTTTAAAAGCAATAGTCCTAGGAGAAAAGTGACCTCCAGAAGGTCCATCATGAAACTCAAATAGGACATCAGCTATCTTTTCTGACTCTATGCATCTTAAAAGGACACCACTGTGATCCTTCCTAAAAAGAACTTCATCTATCAGCACAAAAGGAATATATTGTAACCTATAATACCTCCTTTTTGTTGAATCCAGAACTGCAGGACATTGTCCTATCTTCAAATAATTGATCATATTAGGCAACTAGCTTGTTTCCTTGGCTTGTTTTTCTGTATCATACACCACCAAAGATGCATCTATTTGCTTTGATTTCTTTGAAATCTCATCCCCTACCAAATGCTCACAAAGACCTCTTCCTCTAACCAACTTGGTGGTTTGGATATCTATGTCATATTCCATCACATTGGTGATCCAACTAGCTCTTTTCTCATTAAGGTCCTTGGAAAGCAAAAACTCTTTGACACTTAGATGAGTAACGTTCAAGTGTACCTTGCTATGGGTTAGTAGATATCCAAACTTCTTAAGGCTCTTTACCACATCAAGTACATGTTTCTCTACAAAAGTGTATCTCTATTCATACTCCTCTAAACCTTTGCTAAAGAAAGCAATGGGCTACTCCAATCCATCTGAATTTTCTTGGGTCAACATTGTAGATATAGCATCATGACCCCCATAAGAATAAAGGATAAAATCTTTACTAAAATTTGGGTTTAGGAGAGTAGGGGCTTCTATTAAGGCCTCTTTGATCGCTTGGAAATTAACTCTCCTTTTCTTGGTCCAACTAAAAGCTGAACTCTTCTTTAACATGGTTGTCAAAGGCTTTAGTAAATCTGCAATGTTAGGCAAGAACCTAACAAAATTAATCTTTCCTATGAAGGATTGGAGACTTTTCTTGTGATGTGGTAGGGGTAGCTCTAGGATAGCTGCAATTCTCTTAGGATCTACTATGATCCCTTTTTTGGATACTACATATCCCAGCAATTTCCCTTCATGAACTGCAAACACACATTTCTTGGTATTAAGAGATATCCCAAATTCTCTACACCTTTCAAAAATCTTCCCCAAATGTTTGATGTGATCTACTGCATGTTTTGAATAGACAGTTATGTCATCTAAGTAGAACAACATAAAATTGTACATTAGGCTCTTAAAGGCCATATTCATTGCCTTTTGAAATGTAGCTCCTACATTTGACAAACCAAAGGGCATCTTTTGATAAGCCATGGTTCCCCACTTCGTGGTAAATGTACTCTTGTATTGATCCTCTTCATTTACTAAGATCTGATTGTATCCTGAATAGCCATCCAATAATGAAAATCTCTTAGATCTAGAGACACATTGTAAGATTTGTTCCATGGAGGGTAGTGGATGGTGGTCTTTTAAAGAAGCCCTATTAAGATCCTTGAAGTCAACACATAACCTCAACTCCCCATTCTTCTTCTTGACTAGAACAAGGTTGGAAACCCAACTAGTATGCTTAATGGGGTAGATGATACCACTTTCTATTATTTTGAGTACTTCTTTATGCATAAGTGGCTCAAGCTTGGGATTAATGAGCCTTTGCTTTTGTCTTACTGGTTTGGCATTAGGATCTAATTCAATAGTGTGCTGAACAAGGGAAGGATCAAAACCCTTGAGGTCTTCATATTGCCATGCAAAAACATCACTAAATTATTTGAATAATTGTGTGTAAGCTTTCCTTTCCAATTCAGTGTTTACCTTTCCAAATTGTAGGCTCTTACCTGGTTCCAACTCTAGCTTGACACAATGTTCTTGTTGGACTACTAGGCCAGCTTTGCTTCTCTTAACTTCATCATCCTTGTTGAAGGCCATCTCTAAGGTAACAAGACCTATAGGCATCTTATTGGACTTTAGTTGTATCACCTGATCACCATAGTTTTGTGATAGCCTGTCTTGATTGTGTTCTAAAAAAATATCTTCAAACAAGAACTGCAAAATTTGTTCATCATTGTCAAACACCTGCCAATTAACATCATTATCAGGAATAGAGGGTCAAAAAATCACCTTCATATGTTGTTGATCCCCTTCTTTTGAGATGCTATTTGGAATATCATACTGAGATCCAATAGCAGCTAACCTATCTGCATTTTGATTTAACTTCCTACGGATAGCAACAATATTGAAAGCACAAAAATCTTCAATTGCATCCTAAACTCTATGCTTGTATGCTTTCAAAGTATGATTTTTTGTTGCACTTGTCCCTCTTACTTGGTTGACAACTAACTCACTATCACCATAGACTTTTAAGGCCTTAAGCCCTCTTTTTCTAGCCCATTCTAGTCCATTGACTAGACTTTCATACTCTACAGTATTGCTAGTGCAGGAGAAATTGAATCTAAAGGTAGTGTAATACCTTTCTCTTTTTGGGGACACTAACATAGCACCACCACCAAAACCATGTCTACTTCTAGCTCCATCAAAAAATAGTTCACAAACTTGATTATTCTGATCCTCTAAATCAATGTCCTCTTTGAGAAAGCTTGGTTCTATGACATCATTTTCTTGTATCAAATAACTTCCCAATCCAAAATCCCAAAAAATATTTTCTTGGGTCTCTAAAGCTCTTTCATCAAGAAGAATATCAAGGATACTTTCTATCTTTGTGCTTGCTTTACTAATGGTTTGGAAGTCACTATCATCAAATATGGGGCAGTTTACATTGATGGTATTGGACACATATGGTTCTATATGGTGTGCTACTAATGGTTCTGATTTAATGGTAACCTTGGTTGCATACCTTGTATGAAATAGCATGTGAGACCAGTCAAAAGATACATAACCTCCTATCTTAGTTGTAAACTCCCTTGAAAGACATATAGCAAATAATGCAGGGAGATCTATGATGTATATACCTAGGAGAATGGAAAAATTAGGACTAGCATGAAGGATCAGACTGGTATCCTTGGCCACACCTATAGTATTGATTGAGGATCCATCAAGTTGAGTAACCTTCTTTTGGAAGGGTTCATATTTTAGTCCTAATTGGTCAGCTACTTTCTTGGGCATTACAGTGCTAGTAGCTCCACTATCTACCATACAATTATGTACTAAATATTTTCCAATGATTAAAGATACATAAAAGGGAGGTGACTTTGTGTTCCTACCTTGTCTGGCATTGCCTTTGGAGTTGCTACTTGGAGCCTCCTTTTCTTGATCAGTGTTGACCAACACTAGCTTTGCAGCTTCTTTTGCAGGTTGAGGAGTTGCTACTTTTGTCATGGCCTTCTTCAAAATTTTAGGTTGTCCTACAAGAGCTAGAGAGTCCCACATGGACATGGTGACATTCACCTTCTTCATGTTGTCTACAAAGTTATAAGGTTTCACAGTTTGTACTCTTTGTTGTGCTTTCACTATGATGGGCTCCACCTCTTTGGAATGTTGGCCTTCTTTGCTTGTGATGACAAGAGTCTCCTTAGGTGTGATGGGAGTAGGTTGTTGTGGTGGCTCTGTAGATGTAGTGGCTTTGGCACTTGAATCTTCTCTCTCCATGTCCTGAGCTCTCCTATTTGCTCTTGTATAGGCAACAAAAGAAACATCATTGACTCCATTGAAGTCTAGTTTCTCCCAATTGAAAAGAGTAGTCTCATTCTCTTTTGATTCTTGTTGAGGAATTGACCCACTGGATGAAGCCTCTGATTGAGCTTGTGAGGCATTTTGAACCATTAGAGCTTGGTTCATCCATCCATTTGAGCATGTAGCTTGATTGTGTGGCTGATTACAAGGAAAGCACCATTCATTCTCCATGGCCATATTATTTTGGCTAGGAACCATATCCCTCACTAGATTTATAGAATTTAGAGGTGCAAGGTTATATGGTTGGAATGGTCTCTGATTAAAACTTTGTCTTTGTCCTTGGTAGCCTCCTTGGTATGGTGGCCTATTTTGTTGATAAGGTTGTCCTTGATTTTGATATTGCTGATTAGGACCCTGGTCTTGTGGCTGGAAGGGTGGTCTGATTCCTTGACCTTGTTTCTTCAAATTTGTAACCTCTTTAGTCAAGGTCTTCAACAAGTTTGTCATTTCTTGCTTACTGCTTTCTTGACTATTCTTTATCTCTTGCAGCTCTTGAGAGAAACTAGTTGTTAGCTCTTGACCACTGGTACTAGCCTGAGGTGCCAATATGGTGGGAATAGGGGTAAATAGGGTTACTTGTGTAGGTGCAATGGGTTGAAGGCTAGGGAAAATTGGCATTGGAGGCATTCTTTGTATCATGCCTGCTTGAATCAAATAATTTTTGGCCCTGACAGCTATGTCAAAGGCCTGGTGTAAAGAAGTACCACCCATAGACTACATCATGACAAAAATTTGACCATTTAGACTTTGCAAATAGTATAGGAAAGCATGGTCAGCCGATGGTCTCACAAAAACTAGAATTCTATTCCATGTTTTAAGGAATCTACTATTGTAATCTATCATCTACTCTTGAGGGTCTCTCTTAATAGTTGTTAACTACTCAACTAGAGACAAGTTATTTGATTTATCCTCAAAATATTTACTTAATGGATCCCCTAATTCATCCCATGAAGTAATAGAACCAACAGTTAGAGTTCTAAACCATTCAAGAGCCTTACCTTTTAGAGAGGTTGCTAGTAATTTTGTGGCCACATCCTCTTGAGTAATATTGTGTATGCTGCAGATGGTGGTCACATTTCTTATGTGTTCAAAAGTAGTCATTTGCCCTTCACTTGTGAAATCAGGTATGGTCTTAAGTGCCACCAAGGGCACATCATGATGTACAACAAAGGCCAATGGACTACGTTGGTTGAATGGTGCAAAGGCAAATGGTCTTGCCATTGTAGGAGTTGGAATATGAAGATTAACAACTATGTGAGCTGTATTTGCTGTTGGATTTGAATCCTCTTCTAGATCTCTAGTTAGAGATTTGCCTCTTCTTCTAGAATGAAAGGGGAAAGGTCTCCTTTCTAAAGTATCAGGGGGTGTTGATTGAACTCTCCTTGTAGGGGATGTTCTTTGAGTTGACCTGCCTTTATGACTTCTTCTTGAGGGCAACTCTAACAATTTGGTGGGCTTTGAGCTTCTAGTCTCAATCTTTCTCATAAACCTTGAACAAGATTAGCCTGGATCCTTGAAATCTGTGGAGTCACCAGATATACTTGGTAGAAACAACCTCTAAAGGTCTGTATTATGCAATCTGCATATTAGAGATAACATAATCTTCAAATCGTGAACTTCTTGTCTAGTCCCACCGAGCATGCCAGAATTGTTATAGACTAAGTTTGCACCTTTGTATCAAGCTCTCATAGTCATGATAACCTAGTATAACATGGGAATCATCTCTAGGTTGTGGGACCTATGCTAATTGAGATGAGACCTCTAGGTTCTAGGCTGGTTCCTCTTGGATAATCACCTTAATTTTCTTCTAGACATGAAATGTAAACTTTTGAGGGAAAGGGATAGAAGGAGTGCTTGGAAAGGGAAATGACTGAAAGCAAACTACCTACTAGGTGATGCACCGAAATTAGGGTTTGGGTCTCAGTATAGAGGAATGTAACCAATGAAAGGCTTAGGTCTAGTAGATCACAACTCATTGAATAGGCTTGCATAAGTATTTCATAGGAGGGTTTGAACATAAGACACAACCAATGACCTGCAAACAGACATTCACTTCTGCAACTCAGTGTAGGAATGAGACAAGACTATTAGGGGATTGAAGTATACCCACAAAAGCATCTAAATCAAATCAAACATAATAACACACATAGTTACATAAAGTAAGAGGGATCAGGAACACTAAGATACCACTGAAAAGATTATATACTTCAATTCAATAAGAGATAAACTCAAACAAGGAAGTATAGGGACATGAAGAATTGTCACAAAATACCTCTACAATGTTTGAACTTATCAATGGGAGAAATACAACTATATAAGCCAAAGGATAGAGATGATACCATAGATGACCCTGAAGAAAAATGAAATTTCTTTTACAATTGTCCAACTCCTTAGCACTAAGGCTCCAAAAACAATATATACATACTCCACTACACATAGGTAGGAATCAAAACCTAACTAGGGTTACAAGATTTACAATGATATCAAACCATAGCAATCAAGTCTGATCATAAATATATCCCTGCAATATCATGGCTGATCAGATATTATCTTGCCCCTCTTTGTACTGCATCAATCTGAGGACAAGCAACCTTGACTCATCTATCTTGATCCATCTACCCACCTCCAACTCCACTAAGCCATGAATGCCCTGAATCTGATCTCATAGATGTTTGGGTTAAAAAAGATTAACCCTACAAAAGGTGGTGCCAAGCTCATGGTACTCTATAAAATTCTTGGTGCCAATGATCAGATCCTCCATCATTTTTCCCACCATCCTTAACCTCGAGAAATAAATGCCATCTAACAATTTTGTCGTGCATGGCCACAAAATGTAAACCCTAGCAAAAAACTTACAGAGGAATATTTAAATTTGAACTGTAACAATTAACAGAGCTCCTTTTTAAAATGTAGCCGTCGATGTGAAGTTTCCCGGTAGATCAGACAGCTGAGATGCATCTTTTAAAATAGTTAAGACCCTTCCTGACAAGTCAATGTCCACCTTGGCATGTTTGGACCAATGAGAATCAAGCACATCATCGGTCTGTCATTTTGGCCCCACCTCGAGCCTTTCTTCCTTTAAGTCATTTGGTGACTACACGACTGAAGACCCCTTCTACTATTCACAAAATCCTTCGTTTAACCCTAGTCCAGTTAAGCGATTCAGGGAACAAGGCATTCGCTAAATCATTGAGTCTTTTAACTTACCTTGGTTATACTCCATGAACAAGAGAAATCCTTCATTCGCCGATTTGTTGAATACTCCTTTAACCACTCATGACAATTCTAGCTTACATTTGGCAAACTGATGACTGAAGATGATCACCAGATCACTAAGAATTTTAAGGCCTCATTAAATTATCCCTCAATCTTGTGAATACACACATTCGCATACTCACCAGATCATTTAGAGTACTACTATCTTATCACGCGGATGAGAGATCAAAGAGAAGTTATCGGGGCCGCCAAACATTTTGTCAAACTTGGGCCCAGACTTGCCACCTGTTGATCTTTTATTCACTCTAACCACCTCATTAGCAACACATTGACACCTCTCTGACATCGGACCCACCTAAGACAAGATTCTAATCTAACTACAGGTGCAAGATCTCATACCCCTCGAATATTCCTTGCACCTTTACGCTAGCTGTAGATCCTTATCAAGCCATGACCCCACTGACATGTCAGTCTACTTGGAAGTCCTCATCATCACACAGCAACCAATCAAATTCAAGCACATTAGAAGAAAGGACCCATCAAAGAAGCTCAGAGATTAAGTAAGATCAACAGCAGGTGCATGATCACATGTGCCAGAAAGATTCCTTGCAGACATGCACCAGCTATTGATCCTTAGCAGATGTCAAAGCCTCTTCAAATGCTAGAAACCTAGTCCCACTAACTCACTGTTGAATCACTACCATGTGGACCAATGAGAAGCTATCATTTGCATACACGTAGTAGTGGGCCCACCTAAATGAAGAGTTACGTCACCAAGAGGAATCAATGGCAATTTGAAAATCGCATACCTCTGACACATGCCATGAGAACACATGCTATCCATAGATTTCCAAGCTTTTGACATCGCTAGGCCCACTGACAAAATACAAGTCATCATCCCTTGACCAATGAAAAGCTTCCAAGTAGAACACCATGGCAGTGGACCCACTAAACTCTAAAGCATTGAGCAAAAGGAATGATCGACAGTTGTCATAAGATCAAGAGCCTCTGACACATGCTATGAGATCTTACGACAACCATCAATCTCAACAATTGGGACCCCACTACAAATTTAACCCTAAAAGCCTTAGCGAATGGGTGACCAAAGGAAGAATCCCTCAGTCACTGAATAGAATTCCTAACCTTGGTTAAGTCTGCAGAATACGTGAACAAGGCATTCATAGAATAGCTGAGTGTTAGTCCAACCTGGGGTTTCATTTAGCGAATGCCTGACTAAAAGGAAATCCATGGAGTCGTTGAATGTTAAAGGGAACCACCATTTTATTTCACAACTGGGAGAAACACTACAGTCGCCAGTTCGCTGAGAGAAAAGGGTAACCACCAGAGAACTTAGAGAACTAGTGACCGAAGGGAAATAAAGTGCATGTGGATATTGGGACTTTAAGTTGCCGAAAAAGTAACAGCTGAAAGAACATGATCTAGTGTCTCTTAGGGTTTTTTGAACACCAACATCTAGTTTATGAATTTTTTGAACTGCAGACCAGGGAATTAAAAAGATTGCAGAGGCCAGGAAAAGAGAGATAAATTCATGAAAATTTCAAGGATGCCTGGCAAGGTGAAAATAGAGACTTGGGGATAGGTTTAGCCAAATTTTCATGGAAGGAAAATTAGGGTAACAAGTACATGGTAGTGAGGATGAAAATGGTTCAAATATGATCTCCATGGATCCTATTCCTATTTCACTCTCCTCCACAACCTCTCCAATTGACCTTTACCATAGGGTGTGTGCATGGTTACCTTCATGTCCCACTATTTGTAACATTGATGAACCTAAAATGATATATCTTACACCTTTGATAATGGTAAAAGGATGTCCTCGTATAACAATTAAGGGTAAACCTAGAGATCCTTTGGATTTCTTTGATAACACTGATTCTGTTTCACATACTTATCACACATGAAATAACTCTCAGCCTATTGTTCCAGTTTCTTTACTTCTTTCTCAACCTATGCTTCCTCAAGCACCTAGGTATCCATCTACCTTTAAGGAGTACAACTTAGTTGATCAATTACATGCTACTCCTGCTTAGATATCTTTATGGGAATTACTTCAAACCTCCCCAACATATCATGAGGCATTGCAAAAAACTTTATCTACTCTTCTTGTTTTGCCTCCTAATCAAGAGAACATTCATTCTATTTTGGATTCTATGCATACTATGCCTTCTGTGCCTCCTATTGTGTTTTTTGATAATGATTTACCTTCCCTAGAGGTGCAAAATCAATATGATGCTCTTATGGTGGTTGTATCTATTAATCAGAGTATCATTCGAAGAACCTTAATTGATAATGGATCTGGGCTTAATGTTTGTAGCATGGATATGCTCAAGGAAATACATATACAAGTACCTTTGGATAATGAAGTTTATGATCATACAAATGGATTAGGATTCAATCCTTATAGACAACCATCAAATTTTCCTATTAATTTTAATCATATTTGTAGTGGACAGTTGAAGTTGGTTAACCCATTTCTTATTGACCTTAATCAAGAATCCTCTTTAGATATTTTTCCTAAAGATGAAGCCTTAATCAAATTTTTAGGGGTTTATGAGGATCTACCTAAGTTTCATCACAAACGAGGAAAGCCTTATTGTTTAAAAGTTTATGCTTATTTTGGAGAACATGAAGAAAAAGATACCCTTCCTTTACAAATGGATTCTCCAATAAGAAGTGATCTATTAATTACTGAAACTATTGATATTCAAGTGGATGAAAACAACTCTGAAAGGATGATAAAAGTTGGGAAATGTTTGAATCGGGATGAACATGATCAGTTGGTTTCCCTTTTGCTTGACTTTAAGGATATCTTTGCTTGGACATATTTAGATATGTTGGGTATAGATTTTAAGATTGTTACTCATAACATTGTTTTAAAACCAAATATGAAACCTATGAAATAGAAAATTCGAAAGATGAATCCACGAATTGCTTTGTTAGTCAAAGGTGAAATTGAAAAATTATTAGATTCTGGATTTATTCATTCTATTGTTTACTCAAATTGGATTTCAAACATTTTGCCTATGTCAAAAGGAGAAAATAAGATAAGAATGTGTACTAATTTTAGAGATTTAAATAGGGCATCCTTGAAAGATGATTTCCCGCTACCTAATATTGATATGATTGTGGATTCAACAGCGAGCCATGCCTTGTTATCTTTTATGGATGGTTTTTAAGGATATAATCAAATCTTTATCCCTCATGAAGATAAATTTAAAACTCCATTTATAACACCTTGGGGAACCTTTTTTTGGGTCATGATGCTCTTTTTATTAAAAAAATGCAGGAGCAACTTATCAGCGGGCTATGACCCCAATTTTTCATCATTACATTCATAAGATTCTTGAAGATTATGTGGATGATATCTTGGCAAAATCTATACAAAGAGAAGATCAGGTTACTATTTTATGATAGATATTTGAAAGAATTAGAAGTTATAATATGAGGTTGAAACCTAAGAAATGTTTCTTTGGAGTTGATTCTAGTAAATTATTAGGATTTATAATCTCTAAGCGAGGCATCAAAGTAGATATTGAAAAGATTGAAGCTATTGTTAATATGCCTCCTCCTAAGAATATTTCTCAGTTACAAAGTTTACAAGGAAAAATACAAGCTATTCATTGCTTTATTTCTAATTTAGCAGACCGAACTATCCCTTTTACTTCCTTACTTAGAAAGGATACCACTTTCTCTTGGAATGATGAGTGTAAACAAACTTTTGAGAAATTCAAGGAGTATCTTGCGAATCCTCCTATCTTGCAGCTTGCTAATTTTGATAAACCATTTCATTTATACACTTCAGCGACTCCACGGGCCGTGAGTGTGTTGTTAGCTCAAATTGATGATAATGGTAAAGAATGACCTGTGTATTATATTAGTCAGACTTTACTGGATTATGAAATAAGATATACAGATTTAGAAAGACAATGTCTAGCTATAGTTTATGCATGTCAGAAACTCAGGCATTATCTTATAAATGCTGAAGTTAATGTGATTGTTAAATTTGATCCTTTGAAACATCTTTTCTCACAAACTAATCTCTTTGGCTGGTTGGAAAAATGGGTGATGTTGCTTACCAAATTTGATCTTAATTTTATTTCTCAAAAGTCTATTAAGGGACAAGCATTGATAGATTATCTAGTCAAAGCTCCTTGTCCTCACTTAGATAAAATTTCTACTTCAATATAATTTCTTGATGATAATATCCTAGCTATTCAACAAGAGGATATTTGGGAATTATATTTTGATGGGTCTAAGTGTAAGATAGGTTCTAGTGTGGGTATCATCTTGATTCCACCTATGAAAAAACCCATCCCTATATCATATAAATTAACCTTTCCTTATACTAATAACATTGCGAAGTATGAAGCTCTTATAGTTGGACTATGAGCAGCTTCATCCCTTAATATCAAACATTTACAAATATATGGATATTCAAAACTAATTATTTAACAGATTAAAGGAGGATATCAGACTAAAAATGCTAAAATGATACAATATAGAGATTTATCTCTTCATGTGCTTTCACAATTCTCCTCTTATATGATTTAGACTTTACCTAGGAAGGATAATCAACATGCAGATGCTATGGCAAGTGCATCTTCCTTGGCTTGTCTTGAGAATAATGCTAAAAAATTTCAATTTACTATACAAACTCTTCAAAGCCCTACAATTTATGACAAGATTACCTCTGACTGTTTCAATTTGTATTTGAATGAATGGTATTCACATATTTTTCATTTTTTGAATGATGTTACTTTTCCTAAATCAGCAACAAGGAACATGTGTAATCGTATTAGGAAACTTGCAACACGTTACATCATTTTAGAAGATATGCTTTACAAATGCTCTTATGAAGGATTATTATTAAGATGTCTCAATAGAACTAAAATTCATGTAGCCTTAGTAGAAGGTCATTCTAGTTCTTGTGGGGAACATTTTGGTGGAAAATCCCTGGTTAATAAATTGCTTTGAATGGGATATTATTGGCAAACAATGGAACAAGATTCTTTCATGTTTGTTAAGAAATGTCCTCAATGTCAATAGCATAGTAATTTGATTCATGCTCCTGCTTGTGAGCTTCGTAATCAAGTTTCTCCATGGCCTTTTAGTGTTTGGGGTTTTGATCTTATTGGAAAAATCTCACCAGCTTCTTCTCAAGGACATACTTACATTCTCCCTACTACGGATTATTTCACAAAATGGGTTGAAGTTGTTCCTCTTCATTCAAAAATGACACATTTTATTTGAGATTTCATCCTTAATAATATCATAACAAGATTTGGTATTGCTTCAACAATAATTTCGGATAATGGAACCTCTTTTAAAAACAAAGAAGTCACAAAATTCTTGGATAAATATAGGATTCAACATAGATTTTCAACTCCTTACTATCCGCAATCTAATGGAAATGTGGAAGCATCAAATAAAATTATTGAACAAATTTTGTGAAAGATAGTTAGTAAGCATGGGAAAGATTGGCATACTCAACGTACTTATGCTTTATGGGCCTATAGGACTAGTGTTCATACTACCACAGGTACTTATCCTTATAACCTTGTTTATGGTAATGATGCGATTATGCCTTTGGAACTAGAAATACCTTCTTTACGTGTTTCATTTCATGGGATAATTGATAAAGACACTTTTCATGAACAACGCTTACAAGAATTAGAAATGTTGGATGAACAATGAATACATGCATTAGAACATATCAAATCTTATCATAAATCTCTTTAGAAACAATACAATCATAAGGTAATTAAAAAAACATTTGCAGTTGGTGATTTAGTCCTTTATGAGAACTAGCAAAATGTGAATGCTTTACTGAGCAAAAAAGGAAAATTTAGGCCTAATTGGCTTGGACCTTTTGTTGTTATTGAAGACTTTGGTTCTTGTGCTTACAAACTTTCTGATATGGATGGTGTTTCTTTTAAGGAACCAATTAATATTATGCATCCTAAATGTTATTACCCTTAACTTAATTTGTTCCATGTGTATTTATGTATTCCTTATAAAGATTCATTTTATAGGTTATGTAGTTTTAGCAAAATTACATATTGAATATGTTTATGCACTTTCTTTCTTTCTATTAAGTTTTATATTGATGAAAGCATAGTAATAAAACATAGAACTAATCAGTAGAGAAAGTTTATCATTCATCAAAAAGATTTTTTCAAGTTTTGATACATATGTGGCCAATGGCCCTATCTATCACTATGTCTATGACTATGTCACTCTGATGGCTGATGACTCCCAGATCTCTCTACTCTCTGATGGGAAGATGAAGATTTGTATGTCTATGTATGGCTCTTGGATATGGTCATACCATGTGAACCTCCTTGGAGACTCCATACCTCTTCCATCAGCTTCTCCTCTCTTTCTCTACACATTCTCAGCTCTCGCTGGATACATACAAAAATGTCGGCATGCCTACCGGGATCTCTGTGACTGATGGAAGACTCTCACTCATCAGCTAGTAGTCGATAGGATATAATTGTATCCTTGAGAACCTCAGATACAAATCTCCTCCACTACACTATGCTAGCTATAGAAAGAAAACTTTTATTAGTCTAGTGTTCTATTTATCTCAAATCAAATCACATATTCAATCAAATTTCATATCTAGGTCTCCCTCCTTGATGTCACTAAAGTGTCTAGATGGTGGGGAAATCGAGTGACTACTCTCTCCAGGCTTTCTATATCTAGGTCTTGATGATGGTGTCTTTGTGTGGGGTAGTGGGGGTCATCATGATCTCAGTGGTGATGTGGGAGTAATAGGTATATCTACACCAATATCACCAGCTGGGGGCATATCCTCCGCTCTCTCCTCCACTCTATTTACTTTTTCCTCCTCCATGGGATCTCTCTTAGGGATGTTCTCCTCCTCATCTCTGATGTCCTCATCCTCCTCTATGGCTCCACTATCCTATTGTATCCCCTCTATAAAACCTAGGTCACCTGTGGGATAATCCTTGGGAAAGATAGGTTGGATCCCCTCCAAACTCGAGTGCCTGATGTAATCCTAGCTCATGCCTGAATAGGTCAAAGATAATGGTACCTCTATTTCCTTTTTCTCCTTTGCATTGCTATCCTCTGTGTCTTCTATCGATGGTCAACATATGGTGTTGGGTCTCTGATAGTATCTCATCAGATGTACATAGTGTTGGTTGTGGATTATTCCCTTTGATCTTCAACTTGTAGATTTACACTTTGATGGATAGTATAAATAAAATCCTGACTCTATCACCACTCCAAAGTCCACAAGGAAGAGGGCCAACTGACAAGGATCAAAGGATCCTTCTACTCTTTGAGCTTCAATGCTCAGGCAGGTGTACCCTTGACTCACTTCTTCAAAGGAGTCTCAAAATGATGTATACAATGCTCAACACAAGTCTATAAAAGGTTTATCAAATGAATGTTTATGTTTGTGTGGTTGTTAACCATGACTTCAAGAGAAAGGACCAATGCCTTATCCTAGGGCTAAGAGTCACCCAACCGTATACTTCAACTGAACACCTCAAATCAAACACAATGGAAACTAGAGTAAGTGCTTTGCCTATTACCCTTTTCCCTCAAGCACAAGGACATCAAATTCTATACCTGGCTGTAAACTCACTAAATTCACCTAAAAGGCTTTAATCATAACTTTGTTAGAAACTCAGAGATGAATTCAAAATACTCTTTGTTTATCATACATTAACACACTTTGTGATATTAACATATATGAGCTCAGAGACAAGCAAGAAGACATACACAAGATACAATATTGGGATTCAAGAATGTTTTCATTAACAAATCCAGAATCAGCATACAATTAGCATGACACAAAGCTAAGAAAAAGATAGCAAATCAAACCTCTATTAGTGTATTACAATCAAAAACTAGCGACCAAAAGGAACAACATTTTTGGAACCCTTGCAAAATCAAAAATTCTACAACTTATACCACTAGCTACCTTGGAATTCTCAAAGAGAATGCAACAAGCTACAGACAGCTAGGGCTAGGGTCTTAACCACCTGACATGCCAAAATTTACATCAGAATTTATTACAAGGGTAGGAAACCAAGCAGTCCAGAGAAAGAAAATCTCAAACAGATCTGCAATCATGAAAATCTGCGAGCCAAGATAGAGAACTAGGAGCTGCCATAAAAATTAGTCAAATCGGCCACCTGTAAACAGCTCCTCGAGCACAAAACCATACTCCACCAAGTACAAAACCTCCTTTGTAATTAACCACATAGACACTGGACCACATCGCAACAACCTACCACCATCAAACTAGCAAGAAATGTGCCCAAACAACATTAAAACTAGGTACCTTTGGTCACTGCAAACCCCTCTACAAATTTGAATTTGAAATCCCAATGGTCACATCTTGGTGCCAAAAAAAAATCAGCGTTCGTCATTTAAACTAGGATCAACTTTATATCCTTGCTGTTAGATCTTTATCTTTCTTGAGCTTTAGATCTTCACTTCACCTTAGATAGCATCGACGACTATCGCTAGACCACCAAGTTAACTTCCTTGCACCTTACCCCATTGGTGATATGATGGCCACAAGATCTATTGGCCCTTTAATCACTTTAGAAACCCAGTGGCCCCACTTAATAACTTCGCAAGCATGATACCATTAGTGGTCACATGATCGCATAGCCTGAAAACTAGGCTATGCGAACATGCGACAAGCCTCCTCGACAAAAGACAACAGGCCCACTAACAAGTCACATCACAACCTCAGACCAATTGGAAGACCCCACCTGGGCCCAAATGATGCCACGTGTCATCACACCATTCGCTGATCCATGCCCAATCACTAGCACAGGGCCCACTTACCATAAGCCTTTGAAATGAACGGCTGGCATAAGATCTCATGGCTCTGACAAATCCCATGAGAACTTACACTGGTCCTAGGATCCATCCTCATCATAGACCCCTCCGACAATGGGCCCAAACCTGAGTACATCAACGTCAACTAATAAAAAACCTCCACCTTCGTAGACAAGTCACACTGGACCCACTACGGACAACAGACAACCTGACAAGATGGAATAAAATCGATGGATGGTGCATGATCTCAAAGGCCGAGAATATTCCTTGAGATTATACGCTGACCATTGATTAAAAGTCTTTCACTGTAGGCCCCTCTGACATAAACCAACTCATCACCATCTCTGCAACAAAAGCCAACAGGCCCACCTACCAAAATGCCAACACACTGCCATAGACACGTGTCAATCAGTCGCATGATCACATAGCCAAAAATTGGGCTATGCGACCATGCAATAGCCAATCACAACCTACCACATGTCTGCCACTGGGACCACACCAAAGAAGCCTCATCCTTTTGGAGGATCAGACGATTATCATGAAAGCGCATGAAATAAACCTCGTGCATCTTCACCATGTGAACTTGCGGTAACCATCGATCCTATCCCAACTTTAACCATGCTGGAAGAATAAGAAGAGACAAACTGCCAAGAACTCAGTGACTACACAACTATGGAAAACTTAACCGCCAGCCAAGCCGTGAGATGTCAGCCACTAACCACCAGGAATGAAGAGACCACATGACTATACAATTGCCAGGTCGCTGGATAGAAAATGTAACCACTCGGAGACTTTGAGAAAGTGCGACTAACACCATGCAAAGATTGGGCCCCACCATGCATCGCACCTGTGCATTAAAGCAAAGCAAACCACCAAGTAGCTGAACAAGAACTAGGACCATGCAGACAGGTGGCAAGTAGTCGCACAATCGCATGTCAGAAAATTCTGACATGCGGCCATGCGACAGCCAATCAAGAAGAGCTTGGACCCACCATCCACGTTGGGCTTGCGCAGTTGAGGGAACGTTGAAAACACATAAATTTTTTGGCACCATAAGACAAGTGCACAAAGCTTGAAGGCAAAGGGTCAAAAACAACACTGGTTTTCAACAGACCGAAAGATAGCAAGGAAGCCGAAAACATCATGGGTTTTCAAAAACACTATGGGTTTTCAACACTGAGGTAGAACTTTAAAAATGCTTCCCGCGGACCTTGGAACTTGAAAATCTTACTGGGTTTTGCACATTAGCAGATGCGACCTGGGCTGAAGCAAGGTGACAAATAAAGAGCACAAGGTAGGAGCACACACCATAAAACCAAGTGGATACCATTTTAAGAAAAAGATGAGACTGCAAACCGGGTAGAGACAACAAAATAAAGACTGCAAGGAACAGGCCAACGTCACAAGATTTTTGCAATGACAGAAAAAAAGGGCCTAATACATAGTGAGTTACTACCTTAGGGACTCCCTGTAACAGGCTGAACTACCTCATCACCTGATCATAATAGTAGGGCATCACTATATGACTCTGATGGACCTCTAGCAACTTACACTACTATGAATGTCTCATTTGGAATCATGTATCAGGCCACTCTGTCATCCAATAGTAGGGTATCCATATCACATCATTACTTGAAATACTATCTAAATGTACTCTCCAGTAGATCATATCTCCAAACTACCAAATATTTCTCAAGGGATACATGAAGGCTCTCAATGTGCTCACATCTACCATCACTGGAACTCCCTGTGGATGTGTACATGCTAAATGCTCAAGCATCCAAATCTGTAGGAGTGTGCATATCGACAAACTCTCCCACTGATACCTCACTAACTAACCTAGTTCATGGTATCGCTAAGCTAGCATGCTGTGACCCCATGAGAACATAGTCCTATCTCTCTCCATCCTTTGTATGAGATGTGTAAGAGGTGAACAAAATATAGTACCCTTTGATATGGGTTACACAACCAAGGATACTATGCACAACATCACCTTCCATACTAAAGGTGTAGGGCCTAATAGTATGGATGATAATAAGACATGATTTGACCAGGTTTGCATCTGTCAAACTTGTCCTATACAATACATTATGTCTGCATGAATCTCCTCACAACCACATTGTACCTTGGGTCTAATGGTCTCACCTTAGACTAGAAGTCGCATGATCCTGTAGACATCCTCTAGGGTCACTATGATCTCAATAGAGGGAAGATGGAAGGAGCATGTATCCTCATCCCACCTCTCTATTAGAGCCAATAACATGGCTTAGTGTAGTCTAATATGTGGAAGGACTGATACCTAGTATAGTTCTATATCCTTCACTAACCGCATCTCCTCATCCTCAAGCTTAGACAATTTCTCTCTAACCATGACTAGCAACTCTACAAAGGGATGCTCTCAGAAATAGACCAAGTCTTGCAAGCACAAATAAACATCATATTAGTGTCGTCAGTGGTGTTGGAATCATGATTTAGATACCTAACTCCTTGAACCAGTTTCAAAAGGTTGGGAATCCTTATAATTTGTTTAGGAAAGGACTTTTCAACACTCTGCATCTCCAGTATATAGATTTTTTCTTATCACCCTATTCACCCTTATGAACTAGAAAGCCGAAACAGGGAGTGCATAAGGAGCTCCATATACTTCTAAAATTATCATATAGTAAGATTTAGGGGATTTAGATATTTTCATTAACCTTGTGTGTTGCAGGTTCTAACAGTTTTTCTGCAGGATCTTTACATCGAGGTCTTGGTTATATCCTTTTTATTTACTATGATATTTTCTTACTTTAGCTTGCATATTCACGTAGTGTCATATCTAAGCTAAAATGGGGGATACATGTATTGTCTTAAAATGGAAGCACTTCCATCTTGATAGGTTTAGCACCCTCTTTTTACATTTATCATGATAGACTTGCATTTAGGATGCATTCTGTACTTGTCCTCTTCATTCTAGGTGAAATTAGGGTTAGGATCCCAAGGATTCTCCTTAATTTCCCTCTTCCACGGCTCTATTTTTTAGGTAGGACCTAGAAATAGGTCCTCCTAGCCTTCATCACAATCATCATAGGATTTTATGCCTATACCATTTTGGTATCATTTCTAGGTCTCTCGGCATCCCCAGGACCTCCTGTCCTGATTCTGGCTAGATCTAGGCCCACAGGGTCAAAATCGAGATTGTTCCTGACTAGGTCAAAATCAAGCTCAATCCTAACTAGGTCAAAATCAAGCTCAATCCTGGCTAGGTCAGTTACAATCTTGATTCTAATCTTCTCTAGAATTTGTGCCCCTCTTTCAAAATTTGGTCCCGGTGGGCCCCAAAATCAATGTCAGGCCCTCAGATCCAAGTGCGAAAAGGTTTTAATTTGAAATTCATTTAATTAATTTCCCTCCATAGTTGGTTATTGTGATTGGACCTTAATTCAAGGTGAAATTTGAATTATGGGTCCTTACATTTCTCTAGGAGCCTCACCTTGAAACCTCTATATAAAGACTCTCATTTGCATTCATTTTCACCAAGTACAACCGAGCAATCTCATGATCAAGTCTCTCAAGAAGTCAATTTCATGAGCAAGAAGATTTCAAGCATTCAAGGAATGGTGAAGATGCAAGATAGCAAGAGGATGATATAGAAGATCAAGCCATTGTTGACATCAAGCATCTTTATGAACACATATTTGAAGCAAGAGAGATCCTTTCTTCCTTGATCCACCATTATCAACTTTCAAGAATTCAAATATTCAATCATGGAGTAGCAATTATGAATTGTGAGTTTGGTAGAAGTACTTTAGCCTTGGGGACTTGGTATGCTTTTCTATCTCATTCAAATCTATGCATTATTGTTTCATACATATTCATGCTAGGGTTTTGATCTAGAGGATTAGATCTTGGCATTACACTTTCAATACATACACACACATTCTATTTCAATCAGCTATTCATGGAGGTGGAGATCACCAAAATGGGGGTTTGACTAAGGCAAAACCCTATATAGCCACCCCAAAAACCCCCTTTTTCAGATATTTGCAGTCGTTGTTTCAAGAATCAGATGACAGATTTGAGTACCCTTTTCGCCAAACTTCTGAGATCTACGAACAAAGTCAGAATTAACCTTCAGAATAAAAATGTAGTCTTTGACCTTTTATGAGGGTCAAAGTCGACCTACTACCGAAAAGATGAAACTTTTCTTGGTTTTCTCTTTCTCAGCTTTCTAATCACAGATCTAGTTGTAGAATCTTCAAAAACCTCACACAGACTTCAGAAAATAGGTATTTCTAAATCAATTTCATGATGAGGTATGTATCTTGACCAAATAAATTTTTAAGTATTTCTAGATTTATTTATGTCATTTCAATTCAAAACAACAATATTACAAATGATTAGTGTTGAATGTTAGGTACATTACTAAGCTTCCATTTTTCCCCTGTATAATACTATATCAATGGTTAATCTAGCTGCCATTCTTTGAAAATCTCTCAAATATCATTACCAATAGGACAAGATACATAGAATTCCTCTAACAGAAAAGAACTATACAGAAATGTGTTGCATGGACATTTAAGCACCATGAGAAAAAATTGGAAAGGAAACATTCTCACATTCCTACATTCATATAATCAGTTAAATGATTATTAACTCATTATCATGCGTTGATAGATGATTTCATTCAGCTATCTTCATAAACAATGCTATTTCATGCAATCATTCTCAGATCTTTTAAAAATTATAATTGAAAAAATCAAGTAGCAAGGGAAGTGGATTCTAGATTAAAACATATTTGAGCACTAGTCAAAGAGGCTCACCTAAATCCCCATTCATGTAGATCATAATCAAATCATAGATATTTTATATAAAAGAAGCCTAAAAAAGAACATAGAAAAGGGGCCATGCCCATAGCATAGATAATCAAAAAGTGCATAGAAAAGGAGAAACCCCTGACAAACCTGGAAGATGCAAAGTGGCATAAGGGAGAGACAAGTTTAAAAAAACTAAAGCACATTTGTAGATGATTAAGTGAAGCGCAAGACGAGGCTAATTTGGATTATGTACAACACAAATAATGCTAAAATGTAACATTAATTTAATTATGTAAAACCTCAAGGTCTTTCAAGCCTATTTATAATATAATAATATTTTACATCATAGTAGGTCATTCAATGGGTCTCTCAGAGTATTTGAGAGACATGCTGGCTATGCTATCATCTAAAAGATTTAACTTCTCCTTTATCTTTTATTATAATAGGGACTATCCGTGTAATTGCTTGTTTAACTTCAATGAATGTCCCAACAATATAGTACTTAAGGTAATAGGTCATCATGCTCAATGTCCAAAGATCTTGTAATTAAGGTGTTTCCCATAGCTAACATTGCTACATGCTTTCTATTTTAGAATCTTTGTGGATAGATCAAAAGGATTCTCAGTACATTAATATTTGTTCCTCATCGTCTACATTCTTTGCATTGTTGTTGCGTAAGAATTTTGATGTCTATCAATGTACGGTTTTGTGGGTAGTATGCAATTTATTTTTTACTAGTAAATCTAAGAGAGTCAATGGTTCTTAGTCTAAGGATGGTACTCCTTTTATCAATTTTATGCTAGTTTAGTTGCTCCTTTATTTTGTAACTCTTTGTGTCAATGACTGTCATTACTATGACAAAAAAATTCTGATGTTTGTCAATTTATAGTTTTGTGAGCAATATGCTTTTTGTTCTTACTAGTAAATTTGAGGGAGTCAATGATTCTTAAGCCTTGTACCTGGGCTTCAATGGAGCACATGGCTACACCTCTTTTGATATCAATACTACCTAGTATGAGTATAAAACTTGGCTTGAATTCAAGTGGGTGTTGTAACAGTGCCATTACAATAGCAACACATTGTGCTACCCATGTTAACAGTGTATATTTTTATATTTGAGCACTTTTTCCATTACCCATTTTTTTTGTAGGACTGTTTATGTATAAGAAATAAATAATACAGGTTGGCATGACTTTTCCAGAGTCCATATTTTAAAATATTAAGATTTCTTTTGGATTCATTGTTTAGTAAAATATTAAGATCATTTTTTGATTCACTATATGTTTCTTTGACCATTTAGATCATACTAAGTGAGCATGGTTTCCTAAAAGCCTATTTCATAGGGTTAAGATTTGTAACCAAGCCTTCCCTATCCTATTTCACCACTCATGCTTAAAGCCCCCTCTTTAACTATAATTTTTGTAGATTATTATTTAGAATTAATGGAATAAATTTGTTTTACTGAGAATGGCAGTGACAAATTTCTATTCAATATGTTTGAGAATGTGGGAAAATTTTGTGATCTGGGTTTTGGAAGCAATGTTTACATCAAGAACTTTTTTCCCAAGTCGGTCAATTATATAACAAGAAGAGTTAAAATTTTTGTATTCAAATTAATGTTTACTTTTGAAATAAAAATGTTGAAGAGTCTGCATAAGTAGTATTATGTAAATTTAAAGTAAATATGGTCATGCATGGATTCTCCATGAAAATATCTTACTCATAGATTAGTTGTTATTTCCCACACCGTGGTTGTGGTTGTGGTTGGCAAGAACTTAATGGGCATTTGTTGTGAATCTGTAATATTTCATTTATTTTTAACCCAAAGATTCCTTTTTTTCCTCTTATAGTAATTCCATTCCTTATTATTGGCTTTGTATGCACACTATAAAGAGCTTACTAATGGAAACCAATTATGTACACTCCCTTATGATGCCACTACCACCTATGTACCAATTACAAGATGATAGAGGATTTAAACCAAGGTCTTTTACACCACTAAAACTAAAAGCCCAACCAAATCTAGAAACCCTAAACCCTATCTAAGCTAAGAAGTCCATGTATTCTTCAGAAGTCTACTAATTAGAAGGCAACCTGAACTTTTATAGGAAAAGCTATTAGATTTCAACAATTCATATAAAGGGTGTCAAAGCAGTCAAGACTTTATAGGCAGTCCAAGCTTTACTTAGAAGGGTGTTTTCTAGTGGAAGCCAATCAGTTGTCATCATAGCTAACTTTGTGCACCCACAAATCTTAAGTTGTACAATGGATTTCAACATTTTTCTTGGTTTTGTATGCTACTTAATTGCTTATGGTTATTATTCTGGCTTCTAAGTGGTAACTAAGCACATAGGAAGGTGACTGAATTTCTATCATTGTAACCTTTAGGCATCCCCTTGAATTTTATTGCTCTTCTTAATTACGTACAACTTGCTTTGAAAACTGCCCTGATTTCTGCATGGAGCTTCAATAGTATGACAGAGAATAATACAAAACATGTGACCATAGACATGAAAAAACTCAAGAATGAGATGGTTATGTTCTAACTTCTAAGAGTAGAGATGACATTTACAAATAACACCCACACTATCATTAACCATGTGCTCCACAAAAAATTCAATAACATCCTGCAAAAAAACCTTACAATTGACTATGATTATTTTGACATTTCTCCAACCTTTGTGTTTTAAAGTTTTAATTGTTTCCCTTCTCTTGTCGCCATCTCTTTCAATTTTTCACTAGTTCCTCTAAGGCTTTTGAAAATATTATAAATTTTAGTTGCATGTTTGGATGGCTTTGATAGTTGCAATAGGAAAGAACTTGTTTCTCTTTTCCATTAAGGTTCACAATAGACAAGAATTTAATGTAAATTTAGGGAGCAATGTGTCTTAGATGCTCATTGTATTAAATTTGAAGCCCATGGTCAAATATTGGCTGGTTGTTATGTTTAACCCAAGCCAAAAAAATAAAAGACCCTCATGCAAGTAGATAATATGAAATCCAGTGCACGAGTTTGGATGCTTGCATAGAAATTTGTTTTGAATAGCCTGTTCAAATGTCAAGCTTGTTTGGAGATAACTTAGAGGTTGGTGCACAAAAATAATGAATGGTGAAACCTGATATGGAGAGAGTTGAAGAAAACTAAAGCATAGAATCTAGCCAAGAGAAATAAGAGGGTGCACGAGTTTGGATGCTTGCATCGGATGAGCACACCAAACCATAATTTTTCCACTTCAACTATCAAATTATAGCCCAAAGATTTTCCCATTACATAGCATCCTATGATAGTGGACCCAGTTTCCTATGTACACTACTTTTGTGTCAGGGCATTTTCCCAATATCTTATCTGTACTACTTTCCTACCAAGGCATTCATTGCAACATATGAGGTCTTCTCTTTGCCTCAAAATATAGGATGCTATGTTTCTTATCTGCATTACTATTTCCCTTCCTTAGTCTAAAATCCTAGATGGATAATGGTGTCATATGTGTTCTCTTACCATGCCATGTATTAGAAAATATGTATTTCTGATATATGCAACAATACGATTAAAATAATAAAGATTTTGCTGATAATGCTTTGGAGTATGCAGGTATGATATCTTGAACATTTTACGACTCCAATAATAGTCTTTGTTTCATTATTAAGAATGTCTCTATACAATGTTGACTAGATAATACAACATATGAACTTATGAATCCTGGTTGTCCATGTTCCAAGAGGTGGCTTTTCCAATCTTACATCCTCTATGATTGCATTGTTTTCTACACCATTCTTCGGTCCTCTCATGGAACCCTAACTAAAGCTAACTTAAATAAACATGAAAGTGTTTCTTTTTTAAGTAGTTTAATGTGTGAAGATGGAATCAAATTTAGTTGTGCATTCATTAGAGTAAAAAATTATATCATATATTTATTTTTGGAAAGAAGAAATTCCTGCTAGATATTATGCCCAATCCACAAAGAACAAAATTTTTGCCCTCATATTGTCTTCAGTAGAAATTGGTTGTAACTGCATAGGTTGGCCTCCATCCATGGGTGTATATGTTGCTTGCATGTCTATGCCAAATCTAGATTTTCTATTAGAATTTTAATAGCATAGATAGGCCAAATATGAATTAGCTAGAAAGATTTTGTTGACATAGATTTCCTTCCATTTATGGGAGCATATACTAAACTGTATTAGCTAAAGTAATTTTAACAACATTGTTTACCTTCTGTTAGTGATCGAATTACCACAACCAATACTAAACTTCATATTTTGAAGACCATAAAATCTTAGAATCAAATGCCATAAAAAGTTAGAATTAACACTAAAATCCATGTTTTGAATGTCATAAAAACTTAGAACTAATAAAAAATCCATGTTTTGATTTCCATGAAAAGTTAGAACCAATACTAAATTAGTAAATTCCATGCTTTGAATGCAATAAAAACTTAGAATTAGATAATATTTTGTATCTCAACAAATTAAGAAATTACTAGAATCTTGGTGGAAATTGTCGATGCATCTATTGTCTCACTAAGTGTCTATGTCTAGATTATTTATAGCAACACACTCTAAAAGAAAATTTCTTTCCTTGAAAACTTATTAGATTTTAAATCATATGCTTGTTGTAGGCATATTTGTTCTTATAAATTGATGTCAGCCACCAATGTCAAAACATACTTGGAGTAGATGATGATGACAAAAAAGACATGAGTGATGTCCAAAATGTAAAATTCAGTCATTTTTTCTATTGTTATAAATGTAAAATGTAGGCATTCTTTGTATTGTTATATATGTCTTTGATTATTAAAACTTGCTTGGAAAGATGCAAGGAATTTGGTAGATTATGTTTTAATAATTAAACTGAAGGAGGCGTTGTGCTATACTTTCAGCCCTTCTTTTATTATGCATTTAAGTAATATCCAAAAGAAAAGATAAACTAATACTAGTGTTTACCAATCATACCATGATGTTATTACTAGGCCAGGATCAAGGTTTTCAGTCCTATCCCCCTTGACTATTGATCTCCCCTTCTAAGGAATTTAAAATTATAATCCATGCTTGGTTTATAAATGCAATGATTCTCCTATTGATATTCCTATGAGGGGATCAAATTCCTTACTTGTAAAGTATCAGGAGATAGCTCTAGTGGGAAATTTTGCACAAGTGTTTGACTCTTTTATAGGTTGTTGGTTAACTGGGCTGATATAAAATGGAGTCCGTTGATCAAGGGTGGGTGACAACATTTCCTTGTTTGAGAAAAACTTCTTCATGCCAAGAAACAAAATTTTAGAGACCCCATATACATTGTAAAATGCGTGCAGAGTCACCGAAAGGACTAGTATATCTTCGTACAGCCTAAATTTTTTCTCATTTCTAGTAAATGCTCTAGGGATTTTCTCAATCTGCATGAAATTGTTAACCTACTAGGAAATATAGGGTTTCACATCAAGGCTTTTTTTCCTCATAAATATACAAGTTTTTGCAAACCCTAATGCCAAGAAAGACTCAGTAAAAATGTGTAGAAATTTAATAATGATAGAAGTGGTACAAAATATCATAACAGTATTATCTGGTATGGGTCCCCATGGAGAAAAGTTGTTTACCTATAAAAAACATAGAGGTGGAACACTAGATTTCATATTTGAGTAGCTATTGCTAAGGAAAATAAAAATCCGTAAGTTTTATTTGCAGATAAAATGTACCCAGATTGAGATACCTAGCAGAACCCACATGAAAGTTTGTGGCTATGAGAAAAGTGAGTAGCAGAGCTAACATTTATAACTCATCATTTGAGGTAAGAAGTATTAAGAACTATTTTGCATACTTTTCCAATTTGAACCCAAAAATAGCAGTCAGTGGCCATGAAAATGAGGATTCCAACAAAATGAGAGGAAAAAACTCAATAATATTGTAAAATGTTAAAGACTATTCTAGTACCAGGAGTATGAAATTAGGCACTAATATGATTATAGAAGTAAAATTCAAACAACAATATTAAATCAAGCGATAAGGTAACAAACAACCCTGCCTGTGTCATTTAGTAGCAAGATTACAAAACACTAAAACAAAATTATAATGGAAAAAATAACCAATGGAATACCTTGGGGATATTATATCCAAAAATTTCAACTGTAATGAAGTTGAAATTAGAAAGCTAAAAACCCTACTCCTACGGAAGTTGCAATCTGGAACCCTCAGCGTAAACCAACTGCAATTGAAGCTAAACTCTCTCCTGATGATGGTAAAATGTAGAATGCACTATGGCATTCACAATGCCCACTATAAATATTAATAACAATTGCAAATATTAAATTTCTATTAAATAAACCATCAAAAACTATTGTCACTGGTACACAAGCCATGTGAACAAAACAATTGTGCAACATTTCAATTTTTTTGGTAATTACTAACTTTAATATTATTTCTACCCACAACAAAAATGCTCTACTCCAATAAAAAATTTAAGATTTTGTATATTTTTTTAAAATATAAATTCCAGTGCTCAAAACATTGCACATAACTTTAAAAATAAATTCAAATATCTGAGAAACAAATGCAAACTAATAGAAGATATTTAACATGAAAACATAAGTCTCTACCTATAAATAGGCAGGGACTAATAATAAAAGAGTGTTTGAAGCGTTAGTGTATCCTAATCAAGAATTAGTTACTATCATAAACAGTTCAGATTATTTGTATTAACACTAACCCCATTAAAATAGTCATTGACCACAACACACCATAGATGCCAAAGTAATTATTTAAACATAATTCAGGAATATTTATTTAGAGGGACAATCTGAATTTATGTAAATGGAAACCCCACAAATATATAAATAATACTTGTGATGACATTAAATTGATTATGGAGGGCCATTTCTATTTCTTACGTCATTTTATTCGTCAATAAGTACCGGTAACTTAATTTTAGTATGTTTGTCACCTCCGTTTTCATCGTCAATGTACACATATAGTCTCTATGTTTTTGGAATTGAAATTTGTGTGTAGTCCCGACAAATGGTGAGTGGAAAATGATGACAAAAATGGTCAGTCCTGGCAAGAGTCATTCCACGCAGAGAATATTAAACTATGGAAAGAATATTATCGTATCTGATATTTGTACTCTCCAGATTTAAACCATCACATTGTGTGACCAAAAACAACTTGCTGTCTACTGCTACCTATGCTACATACACTAATTCATCAGTGTTGCATAAAGTAAACTACAGAGCTGACCCCAGTTGAGCTCCAATTTATAAATAAGTTTGTAGTCTGCATTCACACTTCAGAAATTTTACACAAGCATGTGTTTTCAAAAGCTGCAGATGATTGAGATGAGTTCAATCATCTTGCATGCGTATTACATGAAAGACCATCGTCCATCACGTTAACCCAGTCGGATGTGTTTCATATAAGAAATGCCTTTAGTGTAATCAATAGACTCAAGGTCTTTTTGGAATCATATGCTAGATCTAGAGACTAGTTTAAAGTGGTGAATGATGAGAGATTTTGAGTTGTGGATGAAAACCTTTCTAATAGTTTCAATTATTTAGAAAACATTAAGAATTAAGAAGATTCATTAGTGCCCTCTAAGTAATCGGAGGAAAAGGAAATAATATATACCATTTCTACCATAAAAAAATAATCGTGATGATGTTAAAATAAATTTGAAGGGGTTTTTACTTTTAGAAAAAAGATGATGACCAAGACCCTTGGTTCTATCCAAGTCCTTCAAGACCACAAGTGTGCCAAAAGGAAAATAAAAGAGATAGCATTTGGCTTGTCAATAGAGGCTTCTAATGCTGCTACCCCTAAACAAGGTATAAAGAAAAAGGGCTCCTTTATGAACCTAATGAATGAGCTCAATCATTATCGGAAAGTTGTTAAGCCCCCTACCCTTAGTTCCTTTCACTGGGGGTGGGGGGAGTCTATTATTTATTATTTTTGCCTTTGGCCTTTTTTGTATTTAGGTTGTCGGCTTTTTCTTGGGTAGTCTAATTCCGTAGGAGTCCCCTTCTCTTCTTCCTTTGAAATATCTTGTAAGGACTTGTGCCCTCTCTTATTTTGTCGAATCATAACAAAATTGTTTTTTTTTTTTCCTTTGGTTTTTTCTCTATTTAAGTTGTAGGCTTTTTATAGGGCGGTCTCATTTCTTTTGAGTCCCCTTTCTCTTCTGCCCTTTGGATATTTTTTAGGGATTTGAGCCCTCTCTTATTTTGTCTAATCATAACAAGTTCATAGAATAAAATATGTTAATATCAAAAATTTCATAAATAGTATTTTATTTTTCAATTTAAAATGAGATAAATAAATATACATATTTTTTAATTGCAATATAATAAGAAAAATCCCCAAAATCATAATTTATTGATAAAAATATATAAATATTTATAAGGTTTTTTGTAAATTACAAAGAATAAACTTTTTTGTTTAGTTAGAATATAATAAGAAAATTCTTGAAAATTTTGTAATTTACTGATAAAATATTTAAATTAACAAAATACTAGCATAACTTAATCATATAAAATAATTTACTACAAACAAATGAATAAATACAATGTGTATGTTCCAACAAATAGTGTGGCTAGTTTAGAGTAGAAAATAGAAAAGCATTTGGAATGATGGTTTTTGATAGAAAGGGGAACTGAGACGAGGGGCACAGATATAAAGAGGAACATGGAGATGGATTTAAATAATAAATATAAAAATACTTCTTGATATTTTTATCTTGAACAAGAAAATTATACTAGTGATAAATCTACAAGTGACGTTGGTTAGTATGTTCCAAAGTCTCAAGTCCATGTATTAAGGAAGGGTCATATATCTATAGAGAAGCACATAGTCTATTTATTGGTGAAGTTAAACAAAAAATCATAATAAAAAAATCTAAATCTATGAATAATTGAGTTTAATTATATAAATTTTAAGAATATTATATGCTTAAAAAATATAGATATTATATGTTTAATTATATCTTATATTTTATATATTTTTAATAAATAAAATTAAATAACAAATATATTTAAATATTGAATATAGTATATAATAATAAATAGACCATTTAAAATAAAAAAGATCGCCCACATACATTACACATTAAAGAATGCCACGGTAAATGTTAAAAAATGCTATAAAAATCTACTTAAAAAATTAAGTAGAGATCACTTCCATGGTTAACAATATGTGTTTATCTCTTTATATTTGCATCAATGGATGGGAGGGATATGATACCAATAATTCATTATGATGTAAATAATATTGTATATGCCATTCAAATTATTTATTGATGTATGATATTTTATGAAAAAGAGAAATAATACTTGAATTTTTACAATGACTAATTTTCATAATAAGATAAATGACATATAATAGATTAAAAAAATCTTATAGACTATAAAATTGTTATCCAAAAATTTTAGATTCATACAATGACTGTTAAAACTTTTCAAAATATTGAATATAATGAATTATCAAATTTTCTACCATAAATAAGAATTAATCAAAAAATAACTTCCCCATAAATTATAAATTATGAATAAAATCTTATTTGATCAAATATTATTACAGCTGATAAATTGTTATTTGATAATATTTACGTTGAAGGCGTTTCTTATATGAAACCTATCTGGCTAGGTTAAAGCCATCGACGGTCATCTTTCATGTCGTATGCATACAAGACGATTGAAATTATCCAGATCATCTATCATGTTTGAAAACCTTATTTTGCAAAAGTTTATCAATGTGAATGCGTCTGAAGTTTGAAAAAGAATGATTTATCAACTCTCTTATAACCAGGGTTAGCCTGCAGTTTATGAGACATGCATTGATTTCATTTTGAGGTTTAAGATCTGAATCATCTATTTGCATAGTACTTTACAATGTCTGACGCCTGTTGTATTTCTCTAACAATTTTTGGCATTATTAAAGTCCTTCGTTACTTGAACCATTTTGAAGTCACTTGCTTCAATGTTCTATCTTTGCCAAATTGTTGGATAGAAAAAAATGATAACAGTGGCGATGTGTTCTCTGATTAATGAAGTCGAGCAGATAGTGAGCACGATGGTGATAGTAGTCAAGTTTTTTCTTGAGGGGGAATACTCATTATCTCATGTGATCGGGGACTTTTTGGCAGATGAAGCCACTCAGACAGTGACCATGATGGCATTGATAGTTGAGTTTCTACTTGAGGAGGAATACTCCTTATCACCTCTACATGTGACCAGGAGCTTTATAGATATTAAGATGTTAACAAAGGAGGCACAGTACTCTATGATTCCAATTTCTAAAAATCATTTCTCCTACTCTGATCTTCTTTCTTTGAATTTCACCTCATTATCCCCCAAATTTTAGTCAAGTGACAGAAATTATGAATTTGATGAAGCTATAGAGAGTGGATGGAAGTTAGATAGACTTTCATTTGGAAGTGAAAATGTGGTGAGAGAAGTTCATTACAGAGGAGTGAGGTGAATGAAATAAGGAGGAAAATGCTATGTGGAGATTCGAAACCCTCAGAAGAAAGGTTCCAGGTTTTGGCTTGTCACTTTTAAGCCAATCTTAATTCCTTTCCTTCAAATTATGGGACTGAGAAATACACATGGAAAATGCTCGCAACATCACATCCTTTGTATGTTGACATCATTCTTCCCTACGATGGTTCAACTTTCTCTACCTATATGCCACTTGGCAGCATGTCACAACATCGCTAGCAACTTGTGGGATGCTATCTCCAAGCTACGACAATGCGACTAACATTTCATTTAACTTTTTATTGTGCTTTCCTTCAAACTACAATTCTGAGAAATACATGTGGAAATTTCTAGCAACATCAGATCCTTTCTACGCTAACATCATTCTTCCCTACGATGGTTCAACTTCTTCTATCTATATGACACTTGGCATCATTTTGCAACATCGTGAGCAATGTGTGGTATGCTTTCTCCAAGCTAAGACAATGGGTGTGACATTTCATTTGACTATTTATTCTCCTTTCCTTCAAACTAGGGGACTGAGAAATACACATGTCGAATGCTCACAACATCACATCATTTCTACGCTAACATCATCCTCCTTTATGATGGTTCATCTTTCTCTATCTATATGACACTTGGCAGAATCTCCCAGCATCGTGACCAACCTGTACGCTGCTATCTCTAGGCTACGACAATGCGACTGACATTTCATTTTATTATTTATTGTCTATCACAATATCACAAGATTTATGAAGATCACTAATATATCCTGCTAGGATCAACATGTAAATTATTCATTGTAGTCATTGGGTATTATAAAAATGATGACAAGAAACCAAATACCATACGCATTCCTTTTCAAATTTATTGTCATTTAATATCTATTAACAACCAACGATAAAATATTGTGATAAATATAATTGTATACTTTACAAAAATATACTTCTGGATTAATCTGTAGACACATTCTACTTCATAATATATGTAGGCGTACTCTGTCATAATGGTTTACACAACAAAAAATTAAGAGGATCTTTTTTTTATCTGTGTATAATAAATTTTTTCAATATGTATCGTGGTAATTGTACTAAGAAATACACATGAAAAATGCTCACAGCATCGCATCCTTTGTACGTTGACATCATTCTTCCCTATGATGGTTCAATTTTCTCTACCTATATGCCACTTCACAGCATGTCGCAACATCGCTAGCAACCTATGGGATGCAATCTCCAAGCTGCAACAATGCGACCAACATTTCATTTAACTATTTATTATGCTTTCCTTCAAACTAAGTTCTAAAAAATACACATGGAAATTGCTCGCAACATCAGATCCTTTCTACGCTGACATCATTCTTCCCTACAATGGTTCACCTTCCTCTAACTATATGACACTTGGAAACATTTCACAACATCATGAGCAACCTGTGGTATGCTTTCTCCAAGCTGTGACAATGTGCCTGACATTTCATTTGACTGTTTATTCTCCTTTCCTTCAAACTATGAAACTGAGAAATACATGTGTCAAATGCTTGCAACATCACATCCTTTCTATGCTGACATCATCCTCCCTTATGATGGTTCAAATTTCTCTATCTATATGACACTTGGTAGCATCTCGCAGCATCGTGACCAACCTGTACGCTGCTATCTCCAGCTGCGACAATGCGACTGACATTTCATTTTATTGTTTATTGTCTATCACAATATCACAGGCTTGATGTAGATCACTACTACATCCTCCTAGGATCAACATGTAAATTATTCATTGTAGTCGTTGGTTATTATAACAATTATGACAAGAAAGCAAATACCATACACATTCCTTTTCAAATTTATTGTCATTTAATATCTATCAAAAACCATATTTGAAATATTATGATAAATATAATTGTATACTTTATAAAATATACTTCTGGATTGATCTGAAGACATGTTCTACTTCGTAATATATGCAGGCATACTCTATCATAATGGTTTACACAGAAAAAAATTAAGATGATCTTTTTTTTTATCTGTGAATAATTATTTTTTTCAATATGTATTGTGGTATTTGTTATGTTTAAATATCTAAGTCTTTTCAATATTGACATAAATAGATATTTCATGATTCAGAACAACGTTTCTTATATGAAACCCATCTGGCTTGGTTAAGGCCATCGACGGTCGTCTTTCATGCCGTATGCATGCAAGATGATTGAAATCATCTAGATCATCTGTCGCATTTGAAAAAACATTATTTTGCAAAATTTTATCAATGTGAACACTCTGAAGTTTGAAAAAGCATGATTTATCAACTCACTTATAACCGGGGTTAGCCTGTAGTTTACGAGACGTGTGTTGATTTCATTTCGATATTTAAGATCTAAATCATCCATTTGCACAGTACTTTATAATGTCTAATGCCTACTATGTTTCTCTGACAATTTTTGGCATTATTAAAATCATTCGTTACTTGAACCATTTTGAAGTCACTCGCTTCAACATTCTATCTTTGCCAAATTGTTGGATAGAAAAAATGATAACACTGGTGATGTGTTCTCTAATTAATGAAGTTGCGCAGACAGTGAGCACGATGGCAATAATAGCTGAGTTTTTTCTTGAGGAGGAATACTCATTATCTCAAGTGACCAAGGGCTTTCTGGCAGATGAAGCCAGTCAGATAGTGACCATGATGGCATCGATAGTCAACTTTCTACTTGAGTAGGAATACTCCTTATCACCTCTACATGTGACTAGAGGCTTTACAGATAGTAAGATGTTAACAAAGCAGGCATAGTACTGTATGATTCCAATTTCCAAAGATCATTTCTACTACTCTGATCTTCTTTCTTCGAATTCCACCTCATTATCCCCCAAATTTTAGTCAAGTGATAGAAATTACAAATTTGATGAAGTTGTAGAGAGTGGATGGAAGTCAGATAGAATTTCATTTGGAAGTGAAAATAAAGTGAGAGAATTTCATTGCGGAGGAGTGAGGCAAATGAAATCGGGAGGAAAATACTATGCGGAGATTCGAAACCCTCAGAAGAAAGGTTCTAGGTTTTGGCTTGGCACTTTTTGTACAATCTTAATTCCTTTCCTTCAAATTATAGGACTGAGAAATACATGTGGAAAATGCTCACAACATCACATCCTTTGTACATTGACATCATTCTTCCATATGATGGTTCAACTTTCTCTACCTATATGCCACTTGGCAGCATGTCGCAACATCGCTAGAAACCTGTGGGATGCTATCTCCAAGCTGCGACAATGCAACTAAAATTTCATTTAACTATTTATTGTGCTTTCCTTTAAACTATGGTTCATTTCATTTCTACACTGACATCATTCTTCCATATGATGGTTCAACTTCCTATATCTATATGACACTTGGTAGCATTTCGCAAAAATCACGAGCAACCTATGGTATGCTTCCTCCAATCTGCGACAATGGGCCTGACATTTCATTTGACTCTTTATTCTCCTTTCCTTCAAACTACGGGACTGAGAAATACACGTGTTGAATGCTCGCAACATTGCATCCTTTATACGTTGACATCATGCTCCCTTATGATGGTTCAACTTTCTCTATCTATATGACACTTGGCAGCATCTCGCAGCATTGTGACCAACCTATACGTTTCTATCTCCAGGCTACGACAATGCGACTAACATTTCATTTTACTGTTTATTGTTTATCACAATATCATAGGCTTTATGCAAATCACTACTATATCCTACTAGGATCAACATGTAAATTATTCATTGTAGTCGTTGGTTATTATAAAAATTATGACAAGAAAGAAAATACAATGCACATTCCTTTTCAAATTTATTGTCGTTTAATATCTATCAACAACCACAGGTAAAATATTGCGATAAATATAATTGTATACTTTAAAAAAATATTCTTATGGATTGATCTGAAGACACATTCTACTTCATAATTTATGCAGGCATAATCTGTCATAATGGTTTACACATCAAAAAATTAAGATGATCTTTTTTTTATCTGTGACTAATTATTTTTTTCAATATGTATCGCATTATTTGTTATGTTTAAATATCTAAGTCTTTTCGATAACGACATAAATAGCTATTTCATGATTTAGAACAACTATTTATTTCTACTGAATTACTACATGTCCTCGCTGTATTTGTAGTTTTCCCTTGTATAGATGAGAGTTGTTGCAAATGCATTAAATTGTATTGAATGTTAAATTGTATACTTTAAAAAACTAAACTTCTCGATTGATCTGAAGACATGTTCTACTTCGTAATATATGCAGGCATACTTTGTCACAATGGGTTACACTGCAAAAAAATGAAGATGATCTTTTTTTTATCTGTGAATAATTTTTTTTTTCAATATGTATGATGATATTTGTTATGTTTAAATATCTAAGACTTTTTTCTATCGACATAAATAGCTATTTCATGATTCAGAAAGACTATTTATTGCTACTAAATTACTAGATATCTTCATTGTATTTGCATTTTTTCCTTGTATACCTGATAGTTGTTGCAAATGCATTAAATTGCATTCAATGTTAAATGGTTTGGTTGGTAACAATTGTTTTCTTTTGGTCTTCGAGATGACTGCCTTAATTGACCATCATCATAGCTTATATAAGAACTGTTCTGCTAATAATTTTTTGAACCAGTAACATATTTTATAGAAACATTTATACATATTTCAATATATACATTCACCTGACCATCATTACATTTCAAGTTCATCATTATGGAGGCATTGTTATCATAGGTTGTGTTAAGTTATGTTTTTAGGATTCTGTATTTTTTTCATTTCTTAGATTTGAACATCAGACAAATTATTTGTATCACAAAATGATATGTACAGTTTTTTTTCAACAATGCATCAGTGAGAAATATAGTATATATGTTTATGATATACTTTTGATTACTAACATCAGACTATCTGACATTAAATAGGTAACAAAAATGGCCTTATTAACAAAAGGAGAAATTAGTCAAATAATGGATGGTATTTCCATCAAAGAACCATTTTTTCAAATTCTATCATTACATTCTATTGAACAACAACATACTGTGAGTACACAATATTGTCTGGAACTTTTTGATTGTGTGCATACACACTTTGCCCTTTTGCAGGAATAATTTAACACCCTTGTAGTGGAGGAGGCTTTAGTTAAAGGTTCCATTGTTTGCATCAAAGAATACTCTTGCAAGAAACTCCACAATTACATGTATGCCAATTATTTGACTATATTTTATTGTACTTATGAAAATTTGATTATAAAACTTTATTTAATCTCTATTTTGTTTCTACTTACAAGGCTATCCTAATTGATAATTTACATATAGTGTCGAATCATGGAGAAATTATTGGGTGTTTAGTACCTATAGTACAAGGTACTAAACATATAGCATTGTCTAACAGTCATGGAGTTTTAAATGCTTCTTCATGTAACACAATTGCCATAAAACTGCTCAGCCCATACCACAAGTTATGGACTATTGAGGGTCGTGCTTTACAAAAATCACCTATTCATTGTTTCACAAAAATGTCTAAAGAGGGTAAAGTATTCAGATTTGACTTCATAGACAAAGAAGGAACTGGTATACATATAACTTGTTTCAATGAATTGGTTGATAATTTTTTTGAAATTATTCAATCAAATAATCTTTATTTGATTTCTAATGGTTCTGTAAAAGTTGCAAATACAAAATTCAATAGTTTAACGAATCCCTATGAAATAGTCCTTCAGAGTTCTTCAAGAATCATACCTTCCACATGTGTTCAGTCTACAGTTCCTGAACATGATTTCCATTTGAAGAGTATTGAATCTCTTGAAACTTTTCCTGTTAATTCACTGGTAGATGTGATTGGAATTGTTGTTTCTATCAATACATCAAGTACCATTAGAAAAACAAATGGTACGAAATAAAAAAATGTAATATGCATATCAAAGATATCTCTAGCTACTCTATTGAAGTGACTCTATGGGGACATCATTGTGAGAATGAAGAACAACAAATTTTGAATTTGTTCAGGGAATGTAAAACAATTATTGTTTTAATTAAATCTGGTCATTTCCTATCATGGTCTGGTAAGTCATTGGATACTATTTTTTCAACCAATGTTCTTATCAATCCAATTTTAACTAAGGCTGCTACTCTGTTGATATGGTCTATAGGAATAGGAGAAGATTAGTCTTCTATTTCTCTGACTAAAGAGCCAACAATACTTGTCAGATTTAAAAATCCACAGATAATGTCTACCATTTGTACAAAAGATTTCCATTCTATGATTCTTGTTTGCATAACAACACAAATTTGTAGACTTGATGTGGATAACTTTTATTATCTTTCATGTCCACAAATCATTGATGGCAAAAATGTAAAAAGAAAGTTCTTCAGAATTATATTGGGAAATATGAGTGTCCTAAATGTTGTCTTCATATTCCAATATGTGATTTCAGCTACATGCTTAATATGGATTTGCAAAATCCATTAGGCGAACTTCACAATGTTACTACCTTTGAAGGCCCTGCAAATTCTTTATTGGGTGTGGATGCAGAAGATTTTCAGCTGTTGCTTGCAGAACCTGGTGTGGAGAAACAACTTTTGGATAATCTGTATGGTTCTGAGTTTATCTTTGATTTAAGTATCAAAACATCTACTTTTGGCGGGCAAGAAATTCAAAGCATAATTGTTCTCACTTTGAAGATTTCTTAAGACAGTAGTTTACTTATAATATTGAACATATGTAATCATATGTTTATGTATATATGTATATTCGACAATAAACTATGTCATGTTAATGTTATGTTGTTCATTTTTTGTGAAATATATTTTGTAAAGAATTGATATTTCCATATTTACCATGATTCTTTTTAGATTACACTTCCATATGCCAGTAACAAGGAATTGGTATACATATAACTTGTTTCAGTGAATTGGTTCATCAAACAACTTTTAGATAATCTTTATGGTTCTGCCTTTCCATTTGATCTAATTATCTAAACATCTTCTTTTGTCGGGAAAGAAATTCAAAGCATATTTGTTCTTTCTTTGAAGCTTGCTTAAGACATTTGTTTACTTCTAATAATGAACATATCTAATCAATGTTTATTTATATATGTATATTCGACAATAGACTGTGTCATGCTAATGTTATGTTGTTAAACTTTTATGAAATTGATGCAGGAGCATCTTGGGTGTAAGAGCAATCTTGCATCACCCAAAAATATTTCTATTTTTTTTTTCAATAAGGGCTATTTTGTGCAGAGCTGCTATTTATGGAAAGTTACTATTTTTGGTAATTTTTGTATGTGCTCAGAATGATCTGATTTCTTTCTTGGAGGTTCATTTTGGTCATATAAGTCTGCCAGTAAAGTTTCATTGCCAGATCAAGTGTATATTGGAAGATATTGAAGATTTTCGGTATTGGCAGCAGGGTACAGAAACTTTGAACTCAGTTTTGAAGGCTTTAGAGGCCCCGGATGAGGTTGAAAATTTGGTTGATGGGCGCTTGCGTGGGTCAAGCCTGTAGAGCGCTTCGTGGCATTTCTGAAATGGGGTTATAATAGCCGAGCGGGTCAACGGGTGATGACTTATGGTCTTCGGAAGTTGGGCCACCCGAAATGGCGAAAAATAATTTTCTTCAAAATTTTTGTTCAGGTTTCAAAGGTTATCTTGAGCCGACTATGATGTAGTAAAATGTAAAATAAAATAATTCTAAGTTTGGTCGGCCTTATTGGTTAAAATTTCTGGAACCTTCCCAGGCGGTGGAAAATTGCCTATATAAGGAAGGCTGTATTATTGTCTTAGGCAGTTCAGAATAGTTCTGGGTAGTAGATCTAGGTATTGATTCGAGGCTTTGTCCTACAGAATATTGTAAGGGAATGCCCATGTGGCTTTGCATATTGTAATTCTGAAAGTTTGTAATTCCACATTTGTGGAGATAATAAGAAGCCAATTTTCTGTTCTTGCATATTGTTGTTGTTTCTCTATTTTTGTTATGTGTTTGTGGTATTAAGGGGAGCACCTTTCATCAAGTGGTATCAGAGCAAGATTTCTTGAGTGTGTAAATAGATCACCGACTGTGAGGCAGTTTGCACTAGGATCGTGGTTAGGGTTTCAGCGCGCATCGCGAAAATGCCTCCACGAAGAGAACGTGGCGGAAGACCTGGTGTTGTGACACCAGAGGTTAGAGAGTTGCTGAGACAAGTGCGAGCATTGCAAGAAGAGATTCGTAGAGGGATGAATCTTAATGTCAGAGATGAAAGTGAGGATGAAGCCGAAGAAGAATATCAAGAAGGAGAAGTTGAAATTGTGAACCAGGAGGAAGAAAGACTTTTTCGGGCGATTTCCAAGATTGGGAAAAGACCTAAGATTGAGGTTCCTACATTTTCTGGAAATCTTAACCCATAGGAATTGATCGATTGGATCAATGAATGTGAAGAATATTTTGAGTATGAAGATGTTGAGGATCCTGATAGGGTCAAATTTGTGAAGGCCAGACTGAAAGGTCATGCAAAGATATGGTGGCAAGAGATTCAGTTGGAGCGAAATAGAAGGGGAAAGGAGAAAATCATGAGATGAGAACGGATGGTGGATAAATTAAAGTGACAGTTCATTCCTGTTGATTATGAGCTTGACCTACTGAAGAAAATGCAAAGTTTGAAGCAAGGAGGAAGATCTATTCAGGAGTATACAGAGGAGTTCTATCGACTTCTCATCAGAACAGGCCATGCAGAAGCTGATAAAGAGAAAGTTGCCCGATACCTTAATGGGTTAAGGCCAAGCATTCAGGAGGAGTTGAATCTGGTTCGAATGAACAGTATTGAGGAGGCATACCAATTTTCCCTAAAAGTAGAGGAAAAGCTGAACAAGAAGTTTGAGAGCAGACAAAACGGAAGAGGTCGCGGTGGACGATCTGGTGGACGGTCATATGGTGGCCGAAATGAAGATCTGAAAAAGAAGGATGAGGCTAGTAGTAGTCAGAATTAGCGAGGAAATAATTCCAATCGCTTCCAGGATTAGAATAATAGAGATCAAAGAGGAAGAGGAAGAGGACAAGGATCTGGAAGAGGTGGCTTCCGTGGAACATGTTTTCACTGTGGAGAAGAAGGTCATAGGGCATTTGAATGTCCTCAGCACCAAGGTAGAATGGACAGGAGAAATGAAGGCCAGGCCAGAGTTGCACATGTAGATGAAGATGCCAGATCATCAAATTCTGAAGATGCTGAAAGAGGAGAAACGTTGATTAACAGGAGAGTCCTGTTGAGTGGTGAGAATGAACCTAAGAAAAGGAGGAGCCTGTTTCGCACCAGGTGCAAGTGTGAAGGTAAATGTTGTGATGTGATTATTGATAGTGGAAGCACTGACAATTTGGTGTCAGAAGAGATGGCGACAAAGTTGAAGCTCAAGAGACACAAACACCCACATCCATATCAGATTGCCTAGGTACAGGATGACCACAAGGTCATGGTCAATGAACAATGCCTAGTGAAATTCAAGATTGGCGGGTACCAAGATGAGGTACTATGTGATATCATCTCTATGGATGCATGTCATATGTTATTGGGTAGACCGTGGCAGTTTGACAGATGTGCTGTACACGATGGTCGTGCGAATACCTACTCCCTGACAAAGGATGGAGTGCGACATAAGCTAAAGCCATTGAAGGAGACCGAAGAAAAGGTATGTGGTAATGCAAGAATAACATTTGTTGATGGAAGGAAATTCCTAGATGGTATGAGGCATGAGCATGTGTGTTTTGCTTTAATTCCAAAAGCTGGTAAAGAGGAAGTAGAAGATGTTCCTGTAGAAGTTGCAGATTTGTTGAATGAGTTTCAGGATATTGTATCCGATAACGTGCCTGATGGATTACCACCAGTCAGGAAGATCAGTCATCAGATGGACTTGATCCCAGGAGTGAGTTTGCCGAATAAGGCAGCACACAGAATGACACCTGCAGAAAGTGAGGAGTTGAACAGACAAGTACATGAACTGCTACAGAAAGGATTGATCCGTGAGAGTCTGAGTCCCTGTGCTGTACCAGCGGTATTAGCACCAAAGAAGAATGGAGAGTGGAGGATGTGTACAGATTCTAGGGAAATAAACAAGATCACAATCAAGTATAGGTTTCCATTGCCACGAATGGATGATATTATGGACTGTTTGAGTGGAGCTATGTATTTTTCAAAGATAGATCTGAAAAGTGGATACCATCAGATTCGGATCAGAGAAGGAGATGAATGGAAGACTGCCTTCAAGACAAAGGAAGGACTGTATGAGTGGTTAGTCATGCCTTTTGGGCTAACCAATGCACCGAGCACTTTCATGCGGCTCATGAACGAGGTTCTGAAAGAATTTCTGGGTAAGTTTGTCATTATTTACCTAGATGATATTTTGATCTTTAGTAAGACATTGGATGAGCATATGATGCATATTCGTATGGTATTTGAGAAGTTGAGAGAAGAGAAATTGTTGATTAATTTGAAGAAGTGCAGTTTTGTGAAGAAAGAGTTAGTGTATTTGGGATTTGTAGTTTCAGCAGAAGGTCTAAAAATGGACCCAGAGAAGGTACAGGCTATCCTTGAATGGCCTACTCCAAAGAGTGCTACTGAGGTAAGATCTTTTCATGGTCTAGCTATCTTTTACAGAAAGTTTATCAGGAATTTTAGCAGTATTTGTGGACCCTTGATTGAAACAATGAGAGGGGATAGGAAAGAGTTTAAGTGGACTAAAGGAGCAGAAAATAGTTTTCAATTATTGAAACAAAAAGTTACAGAACAACTTGTTTTAGCACTTCCAGATTTTAATAAGGTGTTTCAAGTAGATTGTGATGCTAGTGGTACTGCAATAGGAGCTGTTATGAGCCAAGAAGGTAAACCTATTGCTTATTTCAGTGAGAAGTTAAATGATGCCAAGAGGAAATATTCTCTTTATGATCAGGAATTTTATGCTATAGTTCAGGCATTAAAGAAGTGGAGACATTATCTGCTTCCTAAGGAGTTTGTTTTGTATACTGATCATCAAGCTTTGCAATATTTGAATAGTCAAGGAAAATTGAATCAAAGGCATTTGAAATGGGTTGAGTTTTTGCAGAGTTATACATTTGTTTTGAAACACAGGAGTGGAAAGTCTAATAGGGTTGCAGATGCTCTTAGCAGAAGGCAACTATTGCTGACAGAAATGCAGATTGAAGTGGTTGGGTTCAAAGAACTCAATAATTTGTATCCAGAGGATCCTGATTTTGGTGAAGCTTGGAAAGCTTGTACAGAACCTGTTACTCTAGACAGGACAAAATGGTTGGATTTCATCATCTAGGATGATATGCTATTCAGAGGGAATCAGTTGTGCATTCCACGAAGTTCTATGAGGGAGAATCTCATCAAGGAGAAGCATAGCGGAGGATTGGCTGGACATTTTGGTCGTGATAAAACCCTTGCTTTGGTTGGTGAGAATTATTATTGGCCACAATTGCAGCAAGATGTGAAGAAGTTTGTACAGAGTTGCAGAGTATGTCAGATGGCGAAAGGAGTGAAGCAAAATACAGGGTTGTATCAGCCATTGCCTATACCAGAGAAGCCTTGGGAGGATATCAGCATGGACTTTGTTCTTGGTTTACCGAGGACTCAGCGGGGACATGATTCAATTTTTGTGGTGGTTGACAGATTTTCAAAGATGGCACATTTCATTCCCTGCAAGAAGACTAATGATGTTGTTCATATAGCAGAATTGTTTTTCAGAGAAGTAGTGAGACTTCATGGTTTGCCAAAGACCATAGTTTCAGATCGGGACACTAAGTTTGTTGGGTATTTCTGGCGTACATTGTGGAAGAAGTTGAAGATAGATTTGAAGTTCAGTTCATCACATCATCCATAGACTGATGGACAGACAGAGGTGGTGAATAGGAGTTTGGGAAATTTGCTGAGATGTTTGGTTGGAGATAAGCCAACAGGATGGGATTTGATTTTACCACAGGCGGAATTTGCATACAATAATTCTGTCAACAGGAGCACTGGTAAATCACCATTCCAGATTGTATATGGAAGTAGTCTAAGAAATGCATCTGAATTGAGGAAGATAGATAAAGGAGAAATAAGTAGTGCTGAAGCTGAAGATTTTGCAGAACACTTGAAGAACATCCATGAAGAGGTGAGGAAGCATATCACCAAGATGAATGCACAGTATAAGGCTAAGGCAGATGAGAAAAGGAGGTATAAAGAATTTCAAGTTGGTGACGAAGTCATGGTTCATTTGCGGAAGAAGCGGTTTCCGGTTGGTACATATAACAAGTTAAAAATGAAGAAGTTTGGACCATGTAAGATACTGAAGAAGCATGATTCGGGAAATGCATATGAGGTAGAATTGCCTAGTGGGCTGAATATTTCACCAGTGTTTAACATTTCAGATCTGACAGAGTATCATGAAGGAGGTGTTGAAGATGAGATCACAACAGCACAGTGGAGTATTCCAGCAACTAGTTCAGACACTAAGGAGATCGAAGATATACTGGACAGTCATGTTGGTAGAAGCACAAGGAACAGGACATATGAAGAATATCTGGTCAAGTGGAAAGGATGACCTGTTAAAGATTCATCATGGTTGACAAAGGAGGAGGTTAGCCGTCTTGGTTTTCCTCTGCACACCTGAGTCGTGACAGGGTCACTTCTCAAATTACCCTGGGTGTCTGATGTAGGAGCATCCTGGGTGTAAGAGCAATCTTGCATCACCCAAAAATATTTCTATTTTTTTTTTCAATAAGGGCTATTTTGTGCAGAGCTGCTATTTATGGAAAGTTACTATTTTTGGTAATTTTTGTATGTGCTCAGAATGATCTGATTTCTTTCTTGGAGGTTTATTTTGGTCATATAAGTCTGCCAGTAAAGTTTCATTGCCAGATCAAGTGTATATTGGAAGATATTGAAGATTTTCGATATTGGCAGCAGGGTACAGAAACTTTGAACTCAGTTTTGAAGGCTTTAGAGGCCCCGGATGAGGTCAAAAATTTGGGTGAAGGGCGCTTGCGTGGGTCAAGCCTGTAGAGCGCTTCGTGGTGTTTCCGAAATGGGGTTATAATAGCCGAGCGGGTCAACGGGTGATGACTTATGGTCTTCGGAAGTTGGGCCACCCGAAATGGCAAAAAATAATTTTCTTCAAAATTTCTGTTCGGGTTTCAAAGGTTATCTTGAGCCGACTATGATGTAGTAAAATGTAAAATAAAATAATTCTAAGTTTGGTCGGCCTTATTGGTTAAAATTTCTGGAACCTTCCCAGGCGGTGGAAAATTGCCTATATAAGGAAGGCTGTATTATTGTCTTAGGCAGTTCAGAATAGTTCTGGGTAGTAGATCTGGGTATCGATTCGAGGCTTTGTCCTACAGAATATTGTAAGGGAATGCCCATGTGGCTTTGCATATTGTAATTCTGAAAGTTTGTAATTCCACATTTGTGGAGATAATAAGAAGCCAATTTTCTGTTCTTGCATATTGTTGTTGTTTCTTTATTTCTGTTATGTGTTTGTGGTATTAAGGGGAGCACCCTTCATCAGAAATATATCTTACAAAGAATTGATATTACCAAAATTAGCATGATTCTTTTATGATTACATTTCCATATCTCAGTATTATTCAAAAATTTATGAATTCCAATTATTACAGATATAAATAATAATTATATATGTTCTGTATAGATCTTTTAAATAGGGAATATTTCCAAATTTACCATGATAAATTGTTTTTTACATTTCCATATCTCGATATTCTTTTTAACTTGCCACTTTTCAATTAATACAGATATAATAGACAATTATATATGCAGTCATAGATAATGCAGATAATGAAAAAGAGGCTAAGTGCAATCACAGAAATCAGATGGAAAGAGCTAGATATGATGCCAAAAAAATTGATATTAACAAAAGAAGACAAGAAACATCTCAGAATATCAAACTTGCAATTTCTACATCAAATTTACATAGTTCAGACACCTCATATCATTTAGAAATAGTTGAACTTCAAAATTCATATCCTCTTCCAAATTCAATTATTGAAAATCCTTCCTTGCTAGAAATTCAAATACCTGATTGTATTGAAGATCATACAACATCCATGACTACAACTGACAATATTCTTATTTCACCTTTCTCCAAAAATTATTAAAATGCCAGAAAAGAATTTCATACAAAGATAAATGGTATTTCAAACTATAGAAGGTGTTCTATATGTATGTAAAGATACCATGGAATTAAAATGCACATATCAGATGAAACTTTAATATGCTATAGCTACAATTTAGAAAAAGATGGCCATAAATTCTCAAACTAGAACAATATGGATCCAGGTGAACAACCATTGTGTTTCAAAATCTTAACAGAAATTGAACAAATGCTGATAGCAAAAATAAGTTCTATTTTGCAAGTTACATATGCAAGAGGTGGTCGACACAGATATAGTGGTCATACTATTTATTTTCCTCAAAATATTTCTCATATGACAACATTGTTGCAAAGATAAATAGATGCATTGGATATAATCATTGTTAATAAAGAGAGTATAGGAAATAAAAATTATAGTTTTTATATTAACAAATCTCATGTTTATGAGGTATTGAAATATAAAACATTGAATGACCCATAGTATAGGGATGTACAAATAGATGAAAATGCATTAGCATCATTGCCTTTTACAATGTAGTGATATTTTAGACCTGATTTTTAATGCAATGGAAAACAATAATCCTATTGAAGATAAGTCATCTATGTTAGATGAGATAGAAGAAAGTGAGTTTGATCAGAGTTTAGAATTTAATAGCTCATTTGTTTGTAATCTACCTGGTCCACACAGAGAAATGGAAAAAATACGCTCTTTGTTGCATTTAGGTGAAGGTCAGACAAAAAAATCTATTGCATGGCCTCCTATCATGCCTTTTCCTATTAATGAATACACAATTGAAGGTTTATTTGTAATGGAATTTCCAACTTTATTTCCCAATGGAATGGCTACATTCAGACAACCACGTATCAAAGATGTCAAACTCCACAATTATTCTCTTCACCTTATACGGTACTATGATAATAGATTTGGGCAGCATTCAAGATCCCAGTATTTTATATTGAATATTATCATGTGTCATCAGAGCCAGGCCATAGCATCTATGTTTGTTCACAAACAATTAGATGGTTCTTTACCTGTAACAATTGCAGATCTTTGTCAAAAGCTATGGGATATACCTGATGATAAATTGGCAAATTAGTTGATGAGATTCGGGTCTTCTGTATGTGGAACTAGACCTTTTTGGAATCAACAAAGACAAGAATTGATAGACATGGTTATTTAGCATGGTTGTCCTACACTTTTCTTTACCCTGAGTGTTGTAGATACCAAATGGCTTGATTTACACAATATCATGCCATCCAACATGCCAACAAATCCATCAATGGCTACAAGATGAAAAATACAAAATATTATTGAAAATCCTCATTTGACAACTATGTATATGCATCATAGATTTAGTGCATTTCAAGAGCAAGTCTTGAAGAAACTTTTTGGTGCAACTGACTATTGGTATAGGTAAATAATCTATTTAAAATATTTTTCAATCAAACAAATAAGAGGTGATTTTGATTAGCTCTCTCTATGTCTACCACTTTTCCTTCTTCAATAATATGGTTTTCTCACTTAAATTTATATCAAGTCTGAATTGCAAAATAGAGGTCAGAAAAGTTATCACTTTAGAGGCTAACTTCAAATCAAAGCTAGTGTCACTCAATCAGCACCCAATGGATAATCACTTGTAGACTATAAGGAGTTGTAGCATTTAACACCAATGCATGTACAATTCATTTAGTTCTACATATTCCTGTCAAAGAGATGGTTTCTTTACAAGGTCAACAACTGGTAAAATTATAGGAAAATTTGTATTATGTTCAGTACATCATAATAAATGAAATGAGTTTTAGCGGTCCTAAATTATTTGAAAGAATTGATATGAGAGTGAGAGAAGCATTTCCAAATAGTAACCACATTCCTTTTAGAGGTCATTCAATGATTGCATTTGGTGATTTGAGTCAGATTCATCCAATTAAAGATATTCTGATGTATGCTTCAAATTCATATGCTGGACAATTATGGTAGTCATTCAGAAAAGTTATCACTTTAGAGGCTAACTTTTGCCCAATTGGTAACATAGATGTTCAGGTACAATTCCATTCTCCTCTTACAAATCTAAGAAATTCAGAACCAACAACTGAAGATTGGACTCTACTCATGTCATGAACAAGTACTACTCTCAATAAAGAGGAACAAGAAGAGTTTCATTCTAAAGTACACCTTTTTGCAACAAATGAAATGGTAGGTCTTTATAATAAGTGCATGTTATTATCTCTACATCAACTTGTGGCTCTTTCAATAGTAGAACAACAAAATGATTTTGAAAGTTTGAATGTAAATGAAGAATAACTTCAATCTCACATTCTTTTATGTATAGGGCAACAAGTTATGCTATGTACTAATTATTGTGTCCAGACAGGCCTGGTTAATGGTGCTATAGGATAAATCAAAGAAATTGTATATAACGATGGTGAAAAGCCTCCTCAACTGCCATTGATAGTTGTGGTTCAATTTTTTTACTACATTGGTCCAGCGGGGGATTATACTAATCCCAAAAATATTCCTATCGCACCGATTAAAAGGGGTTGCCGCTATCAAATTCCTCTGCATATGTCATGCACTTTAACAATACACAAATCATAGGCTTTGTCACTTGTAAAAGAAACAATTGACATTGGAATCACAGAGTGGCATGGATTAACTTTTACAACTCTTTCCAGAGTTCATGAACTCATCCAACTTTCAGTTTTGAAAGATATTCACGCATGCAACAAAATGCAAAATGTTACAAGGTGAAAAGAAGAAGAGAAACACTTAAACGTGTTGACAAAATATTAAACCCATTTTTTCTATCACTATTGTATATTCTTCATTGAAATACAAAGATGTATACATGTTTCTCAGATTATGATTTCTGAACTTACAAAACATACAGTCCTTTCAAAAAATATATTAAGTTAGTAATGATAAGCATTTTTGGGGAAACTGTACTTTCTGTTGAGATTCAGGAACTATAGTCTATTTTGTTGTTGCTGAAAGATTTATTGTCAATTGATTTCATTAAAATAGAAATACATAAAAATTTACTGTTATAAAAATCCTGATAATTCTGTTTACCTTCTCAAATAAATAGAGTATACTTTATTAACATGTTAAGAATATTTATTGAAATTTCAACACCACATTCGAATGTCTTTAATGCAACAAAGATGATCTAAATCACAACACAGAATCACTTTATTTATCTGGTCGATGCTACATACATCAACATTTATAGGAAGATGTCCATTGACATTCAACAACAATAGAATGTTTTAAAAAATTAGCCACAAATTTTTTTTGAAAAGGAAAGATATTTAGGGTTCTAGACTGTATAAAAAGTAAAATCTTTGTATTCAATAGAAGTCATAATTAAATAATCACTCATAAGAAAATGCTAAATACCTTTCCTTTTCAAAGAAAACCCTAGGTCATTCTTTTAAAAACTATTTTACTGGTACTTTTACAAAATCACTTAACTTCCTACAAATGCACATGTTATAATTTATCATCTGCCCGATTCATATTCCTAAAAAAAAAATTCCTAGACCTGACCTCTTTTTAATTTTCCTAACTCTAAAAGGAAAAGATATTTTATTATTTCCTCAGGAATTAAAAAATTTATTCACTCATGTTTCGGTATTATATTTTTATTTTTAATCTATTATGAGATCTTATGGTTGTTGCAAAAACACAACGAATCCTTTATCTTTAATTGATCATGTGACAGTCATTTTTTTTTAGCGCTCAACATGGCTACCAAGTAGCTCCTCATTATAAAGGTACTCGATCAAATGTGGAATTTAATAGTTGTGGACATAAAAATCCAAAACCCACAATCATAACCATTGATTAGTAAAAATATTAGTATAACTAAATTATAACAATATTGACAATTTCTAATTTATTTAAAATCTTATAATTAAGTTACTAAATTCATTAGCATATAATATGCCAGTAACTACTATCTAACATAGCTAGTTCTAGTATCTTATTATCGCATATCCAATTTAGCTGTTAAAAACTACTAAATCTAAAATGAATTACTTTCAAAATGCTTGTGACCGCTTACTTAATGAATCAACACTAGATGAATGATCTAACAATCATCATTTGTTCTCATGGAAGCTTACGAAACTTTTCGATGATGAGATAGCTGTTGATTTAGAATAAAGGCCACGGTCAATTACTTTGTGTCTAATCATAAAAGAAAATTGTTACTACCCACTAAGTGATGCGATTAAGGGTTTGCCACCAATTTCATGACTCAGAATGACTATTTATTGCTACTCAATTACTACATGTTCTCCTTGTTTTTGCAGTTTTTCCCTATATACCTTAGAGTTGTTGCAAATGCATTGAATTGCATTCAATGTTAAATGGTTTGGTTGGTAACAGTTTTTTTCTTTTTCTCTTCAAGATGACCACCTTAATTGACCGTCATCATAGCCTATATAAGAACTATTGTGCTAATAATTTTTTGAACCAGTAACATATTTTACGGAAACATTTATACAGATTTCAATATATACATTCATCTGACCATCAAGTCATTTCAAGTTCATCATTATAGAGGCATTGTTATCACAGGTTGTTTTAAGTTATGTTTTTAGGGTTCTACATTTTGTTCATTTCTTAGATTTGAACATTGGACAAATTATTTGTATCACAAAATGATATGTACATTTTTTTTGAACAATGCATCAATGAGAAATATTGTATATATGTTTATGATATACTTTTGATTAGTGACATCAGACTATTTTCCATTAAATAGGTAACAAAAATGGCCTCATTCACAAAAGGAATAATTAATGAAATAATGGATAGTATTTCCATCAAAGAACCATGTTTTCAAATTCTATCATTACATTCTATTGAACAACAACATACTGTGGGCATAATTGTTCTTTCTTTGAATTTTTCTTAAGACACTAGTTTACTTATAATATTGAACATATCTTATCATATGTTTATGTATATATGTATATTCAACAATAAACTGTATCATGCCAATGTTATGTTGTTCGATTTTTCTGAAATATATTTTCTAAAGAATCGATATTTCCATATTTACCATGATTCTTTTTAGATTACACTTCCATATCTCTGGAACAAGGAACTGCTATACATATAACTTGTTTCAGTGAATTGATTCATCAATAAACTATGTCATGCTAATGTTATGTCGTTAAATTTTTGTGAAATATATCTTACAAAAAATTAATATTTCCAAAATTAGCATGATTCTTTTTAGATTACATTTCCATATTTCAATATTGTTTTAAAATTTATGAATTCCAATTATTACAGATATAAATAAAAATTATATATGTTATGCATAGATCTTTTAAATAAGTAATATTTCCAAATTTACCATAATTATTTGTTGATTACATTTCCATATCTCGATATTCTTTTTAACTTGCTGCTTTTCAATTATTACAGATATAAAAGACAATTATATAAGCAGTCATGCATAATGCAAATAATGAAAGAGAGGCTAAGCGCAATCATAGAAATCAGATGCAGAGAGATAGATATGATGCCAAAAAAATTGTTATTAACAAAAGAAGACGGGAAACATCTCAGAATATCGAACTTGCAATTTCTGGATCAAATTTACATAGTTCAAACACCTCATATCATTTAGAACCAGTTGAACTTCAAAATTCATATCCTCTTCCAAATTCAATTATTGAAAATCGTTCCTTGCCAAAAATGCAAATACCTGATTGTATTGAAGATCATACAACATCCATGAATACAACTGACCATATTCTTACTTCACCTTTCTCTAAAAATTATTACAATGCCAGAAAAGAATTTCGTGCAAAGATAGATGGTATTTCAAACTATAGGTGTTCTATATGTATGGAAAGATACCTTCTAATTAAAATGTGCATATCAGATGAAACTTTAATATGCTACAGATGCAATTCAAAAAATGATGGTCATCGGTTCTCAAAGTGGAACAATATGGATCCAGGTGAACAACCATTGTGTTTGAAAATTTTAACAGAAATTGAAAAAATATTGATAGCAAAAATAAGTCCTATTTTGCAAGTTACATATGCAAAAGGTGGTCAACATAGATATAGTGGTGATACTATTTGTTTTCCTCAAAATATTATTAGTATCACATCATTGTTGCCAAGATAAATAGATGCATTGGATATAATCATTGTTAACAAAGAGAGTATAGGAAATAAAAAATATAGTTTTTATGTTAGCAGATCTCATGTTTATGATGCATTGAAATATAAAACATTGAATGACCCATACTATATGGATCTAGAAATAGATGAAAATGCATTAGCATCATTTCCTTTACAATGTACTGATATTTCAGACCAAATTTTTAATGCAGTGGAAAATAGTCATCATATTGAAGATAACTCATCTATGTTAGATGAGATAGAAGAAAATGAGTTTGATCAGAGTTTATAATTTAACAGCTCATTTGTTTGTAATCTACCTGCTCCACATAGAAAAATAGAAGAAATACACTCTTTGTTGGATTTAGGTGAAGGTCGGACAACATAATCTATTGCATGGCCTCCTATCACACATTTTCCTATTAATAAATACACAACTAAAGGTATATTTGTAATGGCATTTCCAACTTTGTTTCCCAATGGAATGGCTGCATTCAAACAACCACATATGAAAGATGTCAAACTCCATGATTATGCTCTTCACCTTCTATGGTACTATGATAACAGATTTGGGCAGCATTCAAGATTCTAGTATTTTATATTGAATATTATCATGCATCATCGAAGCCTTGCCACATCATCTATGTTTGTTCACAAACAGTTAGATGGTTCTTTACCTAGAACAATTGCAGATCTTCATCAAAAGCTATGGGATATACCTGATGATAAATTGGTAAATCAGTTGATGAGATTCGGGTCTTCTGTACGTCAAACTAGACCTTTTTGGAATCAACAAAGAGCAGAATTGATAGACATGGTTATTCAGCTTGGTTGTCCTACACTTTTCTTTACCCTAAGTGCTTCAGATACCAAATGGCCTGATTTACACAATATCATGCCATCCAGCATGCCAAAAAATCCATCAATGGCTACAAGATGGAGAATACAACATATTATTGAAAATCCTCATTTGACAGCTATATATATGCATCATAGGTTCACTGTGTTTTGAGAGAAAGTCTTGGAGAAACTACTTGGTGTAACTGACTATTGGTACAGGTAAATAATCTATTTAAAATGTTATTTAATAAAATGAATAAGAGTTGATTTTGATTACCTATCTCTCTGTTTACCACTTTTCCTTCTTCAATAATATGGTTTACTAACTTAAATTTATATCAGGTTTGAATGGAAAAATAGAGGTTCTCCACATATTCATGGATTTATCTAGTTGCCAAATGCACCAGATATTAAAAATTTAGAATGGAATAATGATCTACCAGTGTAGAGAGATTTAGATTACATAGACTAGTATGTATCTACATGGAATCCACAAAGAATTCAATAAAGAAATCAAGGAATTTTTTCCAGATCTCTTCATGATCCTTGTCTGATGACTATAGAGATGATATATGCAACAAATGTGGCTTTTGATTACAATGATTTGATTAATCATGTAGAGCATCACACAAAATGCTCTCTGCAGACATGTTTCAGAAGAAAAGGTGATACTATTTCATGCCGTTATAAAGCTCCATGGACGACAGTATAAAAATATGAATTAACACTTACAGAGAAAACCGAACCTAAACATACAACAGCAGCAATGATGATCAGTTAAACTTAAATAACATACAAATGCTTTTGATCTAGAGAGGTAATATAGATTGCCAACCTTTTCTTTCAATTGATGCAATTATCAAGTATATAGAAAAGTATGCAGCAAAAGAAAAACAAAAATCTAAAACATATCGTCCAATGTTAAGTAGAATATCTTCAAGTTTGAATGGTACAATGCCTGCTCTAGCTACACTTCAGAAAATGCTTTTTGAAAATCTTGTTAACTATGATATAGGTGCCCAAGAAACCTTCCATCTTCTACAAAAGCTTCCCTTATCCCTTTGTAGTAGACAATTTATATGTTTGAATGTGAACCAAAAAAATATTCAACGTCTACCTATATCAGACATCCCAACAAGCTTATGCCATAACCAAATTGACAATTGTATGGCATGCCCATCAAGTTTAGAAATGTTTTGTATTATTGACATTACCCAAAGATGGACATTTAGAGCTACCCGAAAGCAAGACAAATGGAAACAAAGAAAATCAGCTTGTATAGTTAGAGTCTCACCTAGATTTATCAGTATAAATTCCAGAGAGGACATTTCTTATCCAAATTTTTGCTGGAGTGAACTTTTGTTATACAAACCATTCCGCAATATTGAAAAATAATTTGCAGCATTAGATGAAGGAATAATAGAACAATGGGAATATTTTTCAACATCATATGAAGCATGACATGTACGTAGAACACATTTAGATGTAGAAGAAGAAAATGATCCTACAAGTCCTACAACAGATCCAGATGCAATGCAAGATAGTATACCAGATGAATGGCAAGTTTTAGCTCATTTATATCCAGGCATTCCTATATATTTAAATGATTTAGATATGCTTGGATATCAAGAATTTGACTCAGTAAACAATTAGTTGCAAAATAATATTACACCTTTACAAAAAGCTACAACTACAAATTTCATTCAATCAAATCAAGAAATATTTCAACAAAATCTAGTTATGCATGAAAAAATTTATTATAAAATGTCTGTCCAACAAAAAAAAGCATATGATATGATTATATCACATAGCAAAAAAACTACTATACAAAAACCATTGCAGCTAATTGTACAAGGCACTACTGGCACTGGAAAATCTCATCTGATAGCTCAAATAAAAGCTAGCCTCACTCAATCAGCACCCAATGGACAATCACCTATTCTTCTTATTGCACCAATAGGAGTTGCTGCATTTAACATCAAGGCATCTTCAATTCATTCAGTTCTACGTATTCCTATCAAAGAGATGGTTTCTTTACAAGGTCAACAACTGGCAAAATTACAGAAAAATTTGTATTATGTTTAGTACATCATAATAGACGAAATGAGTTTTATTGATCCTAAATTATTTGAAAGAATTGATATGAGATTGAGAGAAGCATTTCCAAATAGTAATCACATTCCTTTCGGAGGTCGTTCAATGATTCTCTTTGGTGATTTGGGTCAGCTTCCTCTACTTAAAGATATTCTAATGTATGCTTCAAATTCATATAGTAGACAATTATGGTAGACATTTAGAAAATTTATCACTTTAGAGGCTAACTTTTGTCAAATTGGTAACATAGATGTTCTGATACAATTCTATTCTCTTCTTACAAATCTAAGAAATGCAGAACCAACAACTAAAGATTGGACTCTACTCATGTCACGGACAAGTACTGCTCTTAGTAAAGAGGAACAAGAATAGTTTCATTCTAAAGTACACCTCTTTGCAACAAATGAAATGGTGGCTCTTCATAACAAGCACATGTTATTATCTCTACATCAACCTATGGTTCTTTCAATAGCAGCACAATAAAAAGATTTTGAAAGTTCAAATCTAGATGAAGAACAACTTCAATCTCACGTTCTTTTATGTATAGGGAAACAATTTATTCTATGTGCTAATTTATGTGTCCAGATAGGCCTGGTTAGTGGTGCTATAGGAGAAATCAAAGCTATTGTATATAACGATAGTGAAAAGCCTCCTAAAATGTCATTGATAGTTGTGGTTCAATTTTTTAACTACATTGGTCTAGCTTGGGATGATACTAATCCAAAAAATATTCCTATCATACCAATTAAAAGGGGTTTTCACCATCAAATTCCTCTACGTATGTCATGGGCTTTCACAATACACAAATCACAGGGTTTGTCACTTATAAAAGTAGCAATTGACATTGGAAACATAGAGTGATAAGGATTAACTTTTACAGCTCTTTCTAGAGTTCATGAACTATCAGGACTACGTATTCATCCAATTTCAATTTTGAAAGATATCCATGCATGCAACAAAATGCAAATGTTACAAGGTGGAATGAAGAAGAGAAATGCTTAAATGCGTTGACAAAATATTAACCCATTTTTTCTATCACCATTGTATATTCTTCATTGAAATTAAAAATATGTATACATGTTTCTCAAATTATGATCTGTGAACTTACAAAACATATAATCCTTTCAAACAATATATAAACTTAGTAACGATAAGCATTTTTTGGGAAACTATACTTTCTATTGAGACTCAATAACTATAGTCGATTTTGTTGTTGTTGTAATATTTATTGTCAATTGATTTCATTAAAATAGAACTACAATAAAAATTGCTCTTATACAAATCCTGATAATTCTATTTACCTTCTGAAATAAATAGAGCATACTTTATTAACATGTTAAGCATATTTATTAAAATTTGAACCATACATTCGAACGTCTTTAACGGTGCAAAGATGATCTACATTAGCACATAGAATCATTTTATTTATTTGAGTGATGCTACATACATAAACATTTGCAGGATGATGTCCATTGACATTCAACAGCAATAGAATGTTTCCAAAAATTATACACAAGAATTTTCAACATAGATCTAGTTAGGAAATAAAAAAAATGACAGCTTGGAAAAAAAGAATAAAAAATAACAGTTCAACAATGAAATTCTATATCTCATTTCATGATTCAATAATGAAAATTGATTACAATATGCACAGAGTGTGGGATTCATATAAAACACTAACTCTATTGTCATTGCTCAACTCTTTACAATAAACTGTTGGTTGAAAATACAACTATCAATTCTCTATACAACTGATCAACTATACAAGCTAAGAATCATCAACACGAATAGTAGAAAATGCCTCCATAATGTTGAAAACAAAGGCATGAAAGGTCCATTGACATGGTGTTACTTAACAAAAAAAGAAGGTAACTGATCTGATCTTTAGAACTTGAAAACCAAAAACTTGTATTTCTCCTTCCTACCATGTAAGCTCTAATACCATGTAGAATTTTCAGCGTAGATGTAGCTAGGGAAAAAAAATGACAGGTTGTAAAAATTGAATAAAAATAGATTAGATCAACAATCAAATTCTATCTCTCATTTCATGATTAAATAATGAAAAATGATTACAATATGCACAAGGTGCATGATTTATATAAAAGTAAACTACCCTTTCCAATAGAAAATTACACCAATCAACATGATCAGTTAACAAATCAAGGCTTCCAAAGAGATTGTCAACCATGAACCATGGATTAGTTTACTTGTAAATCACCGTAAAGAACTGATCTGGAGTGCCACTTGCAATTAACTAACACCAATCACATCAAAGATAAATAACTCAAATTTGAACATGGTTGAATTTTTTTTACCAAATTTTATGACTTCTAGTTCAGTCAATTTGTTGTCATCAAATACATAACTAAGTCTTATTTCAACATTCCGGTATTAGGAAACATTGATTTGTTAAAAATACAAGTGCAGAAAATAAACATTGCTCAGATGAGACACACCCTTGTACCAAAATGTGCAGTTTGAATCAACCAATAAGAAATAACTTAATCACTAGAGAAAAAAACTAGGTTTCTTTCATAAACAAAATATTCATCCAACAAAATAATTATATTTGATTTGAACCATACATATATTTGAGATATTGTTCATTGTTTGATACAAACTACACATTTTTGTACAAATATGTCTATCATTTAGGAAAACTTTATTTTCTGCACTGATATCTTTCAAATAACAAATTTTTCTAATATATGAACATCAAAATAAACCTTATCTATGTATTTGATCTTTGCAAAATCACTTAGTTGAAAGCCATAGAAATTTATATATATTATTCAATGATGCCCAAATTCCAGTTTTTCATCAACACACAATAACTCCAGCTCCCATTATTGCCCATTTCTATCTTGCAACACCATATGTTCATTTTTCTATGTTGTAAATAGTCAACCAAATGAGATATCCCATGCATTCATGGTTGTCCCAAGATCCTAATAAATACATGTTTTCATTGTAGATCAACAACAACCATCCAATAAAAAGAAAACTGTCAGCCTTTTTCGACAAAAAACACTGACAACAACCACCACAATGAAAACATATACATTACAAATCTAAGAAAGATTTAGTAAATTAATAATGTTCTAGACTGTAGACAAAGTAAAATCTTTGTATTCAATATAAGTCCTAATTAAATAACCACTCATGAAAAAACCCTAAATGCCTTTCCTTTTCAAAGAAAACCTTAGGTCAATCTTTTAAAATATATTTTACCGTTACTTTTACAAAATCACTTAACTTCCTACAAAAGCACATGTTATAATTTATCATCCACTTGAATCATATTCCTAATATTTTTTTTCCTAGACCTAACCTCTTTTTAATTTTCCTAAATGTAAAAAGCGAAGATATTTTATTATTTCATCACAAATTTAAAAATTTAATCACTTATGTTTCGGGATTATATTTGTGTTTTTAATCTATTATTAGATCTTATGGTTGTTGCAAAAACCCAATGAATTCTTTGGCTTTATGCGATCATGCGACAGCCATGGTTTTTTTTATACAACTCAGTACGGCTACCAAGTAGATCCTCGATATAAAGGTACTTGATCAAATGTGGGATTTAATAGTTGCCGACATAAAAATTTGAAACCCACATTTGAAACCACTGATTTGTAAAAATATTAGTATTTAATATAGATTTTAAGGTCATTAACAATTTCTAATTTATTTAAAATCTTATAATTAAGTTACTAAATTGATTAGCGTATAATATGCCACTAACTACTATCTAACATAGCTAGTTCTAGTATCTTATTATCGCATATCCAATTTAGCTATTAAAAACTACTAAATCCTAAATTAATTACTTTCAAAATACCTATGGCCACTTACTTAATGAATCAACACCAGATGAATGATCTAATGGTCATCATTTGTTCTCATGGAAGCTTTTGAAACTTTCCGCTCATGCGATGGTTGTTGACTTAGAATGAAGGCCACAGTGAATTACTTTATGTCTAATCATAAAATAAAATTGTTAATGCCTACTAAGTGATGCGATTAATGGTTTACCATAGATACATCATAATCGAAAAGAAGTCCTATGTTCGCATAGAAACTTTCAAATCATTATGACCATAGCAGAGCCGTCATATTATGTTTTAAGAAGAATCGACAATCTAGATTCAAAATTCAAACAGTACTGCTATGAAATTTATTTTTCCCGTTCACAAATGATAGTTTGATTTCTCAGAAAAGTAATGACTACATCATGTGGAGTAAATTGCTGAAAATATTGTGTTTGATTGTTGATATATTGAAGGTTCACGCATTCTCACAAACACAAACATATTAAATTTGCAAACACTTGGACAAAAAAGTTTGCAGACCTAGTTATCATTTGCTGAAGGATTTCCTAAAAAGGTTAGTCAATATCTACACATTTCTTGTTCAAAACTTGATAGATGCTTGTGAAAATTCTCTTGCATAAACCATAAAAAAATACTTACCTTGAAATACCGCCAAGAAAAAAATTATCCGGTAAAATTAAGTACACTTATAGGGGTTTGCATGAAGATCTATTAGAATTACTAAATTAGTTGACCACAAATTTAGTGAAAGCCAAAGAATTGACGCCAAAAGAACCTAGGCTACAAATTGCAGATGGTCTCTATGATAAGGATAATTACATCAGGGATGCCAAGATTGGCATGATTAATGTAAGTGGATCTTCTGATATCACTGGTCTAGAGTTGTCCAAACTAGGGTTTCGCTAGAGAAATGCCCTCCCACCTAGGAACAACGTATGACAATTTGACCTTGAAAATCTTGTGGTTCCCAGTGTTTCCAGTGTTTTCATTGATGTAGATTTGATGAATCAAATTGCTAAGAATTATGATCCCATTACTAGGGTAATTACGAATGTAAGAGGAGATGTACTGATAACTATCTCAGCTGAAGAAATTAGTAGGGTTTTAAGATTAACTAAACCCTCAAATGACTTACAAAAAATTGATTTTGAGAAATTAAACCAAGTGTACAAAACTCAAAGAGACTACCTCAGGATTGTGCCCTTGAAATAGTTATGTGACAATATTGGAGGAATGATTATCTTAGGACCAAGTACATAGGAACCTTTCAAAATAGTATATTTTAACGGGAGAGTGAGGTTTTCATATTGGTCACTATGTCAAATCTTTAGAGAAGATGTTGAAGAAAGAATGCTAGTACATTTAATGTACATGGTGATGCAAATCTTACACCCTATTGTACTAGTTACTTTTGACTTTGCTTCATTCATTGCTGATTTAATTTATGATGGATTGGTAGCTATGCAAAAGGACAAACTAGACAAGCCTTTCTGTCGGTACTCTTTTATAATGTATATTTTTTTGTTTAAAGGTGCAATTTATTTTGAGAAGGAGATGCTTTTGATGAAATAGAACAATGGTGAGGATATGCCAATGCAATTGTGGAACCTTAATATGACATGGGACAGATGTGATAGTAGTTTTATAAATTTTGATAGATTTTTTGCAGCCAAGCTTAGGCTATTATTTGTTCATGAAAACACACGAATCCCAACAACCTTGGATCAACTTGTCAGACCAATTTTTTTTTCCAACAACCTTAAAATTGTCCATAATTGGGGTGATTTCATTTTATATCTTGTTTCTACTATTATCAGAATATATGGTTTTACTGGATCTCCATTCATATTGATGTATCAAGTACCCCTCAAGATTGGTAGTGCAGAGTTCATTAGACAATTAAGAGATATTGAAAAGAACATTCTTGCAAGTAAAACTAGAGGAACTCTATTTCCAAATGTTACAATTGCCCACCAGTTTATAATCACAAAGGGAGGATGGCTCCACATTGATAAATTTCTCACACCCTATCACATGGCTACATCAATTGCTAGGACAGTAGACCCTGAGGGTTTTTATAATGAAATGTTCAAAAAGAAAGTCAGGTGCTCTTCAATACATCACATTTTTAATTTCCCTGAGGATATCATCAAAAATATCACTAATATAGAGGACCAAGAAATAAGAAAGGAGAAGTGGTTAGTATAAAAGAAGATATTAAAGTTTGTCTAGCACTTTGAGAAGGGATATGATCCCCTAAAAAGTATCGAACTAGTTGGAAAGAAAATAGACATTATTATGGATCATTTTCAAGATATTATTCAAACCGTAAATGAGAAAAAGGAGAAAGCCATAAAAGATGAACCAAAAAAGGCTCAATCAATATTGACCAACCCTAAATTTGTAAAACTATTACCCCTAGGAAAATACATTGTACAAAAGAAAACTAGTTATAATGTAGTCATACCAGGATCTGAGAAGCACAAACAAGAGAAAAGAAAATACGATGTTCCTTCCACATCACAACGGTTGGAAAAATAGAAAATTGTAGACATTCCACACTCACCTCAGGATCAGGCATATCAATATATTCCTAATTGTCCACCTCCCTCAAAGAAACAAAAATTAGAAGAGAGACCGGTACATGTTGAAGATGATTATTCTCCATCCTAGTCACCTCTAAACATAATGGATGATCAGGAGGTGACAGAACAAATGCAACAATTGGGAGCCCTAGGTAAAAATTTTATGACTTATGAAGAGATAAACGAGGGGGTTCCTAAACCACCAAAAGAGCCAAAATTAGATTTGACAGTGGGAGAGATGGCAGGTACAGAGCTGGACACAATAATAAAACAAGCATGTCATGAATTCTTAGCTGATGATGCCTTTGTAAAGGCTAGAGCCTTCATGCAATTTTTATTGAAATTAAATATTAGTCAATTTCAAGAAACTTATGAAAAGAGACATGAGGAGAACCCAGATAAAGATCTAAAGATCATAGAAAGTGATGTGAGGAAGGAGATGATTGAGTGGTTTGAGAGGATCACTCTAGAATAGGAGAGAGACTTGATAAGAAATTCAGGAGTGCTTATCCTCCCAGAGTGGGATATAGCTGATGCAGTGGTTTTTGATGTAGTCAGAAAACATACCACACCAATTTACAACACTAGAGAGGAGGCAGAACATGTATTTAAGTGAATCACTTTTAGTTATGATCATTAGGCCTTGGTGATGTGGTCTTTAAAAAAAATGACAATAACAAAGGAAAGAAAATTACTAAAGGTGATATCATAGGTAGCCTCATTTTCAAAAGGGTCACTAATACTTTTGTACTTGAGGCATCAGAAATGGTGGTAGCATCAACCCAACTTACAGCAAGGGTCATAGAAAAGGAGGCCAAGGAAAAATAGGACCTCACAATAAGACTAGAAACAGTGTTGAAGGCTTATGTAGACTTGAAACAAGAATTATATCAAAAGGATATATTAATTGAAAACTTGAACAAAAGTTTAGGTAAACATGGCCCAATTCATTGTTCAATACAATTGTGTATTTGTTCTTCACCTAGTCGACCTTTTTCTTCAATCCCTATTATTGAGTACCCACTCTCCCCTCTCCCACCTTCCATGGTTGATGAAGAGCATGAGGAAAAAAAGAAGCTAAGGTATGAGAAAAGAATAAAAGATATCATTTTACAATTTGTTGCAAATGTTAAACCAAGAGAGCTTTATAAAATTGCTAAACAGTTGTCTAATATTTTGATCACTTTTAAGAAAGAGAGAGCCACTGTAGACCCAAATTTAGAATGCTAGATTGCTAGAAAGAATAGGTTGAAATCAATTTTTTACTTGATTAATGATCAGTGTACAATGTCAATATATAACTAAGAAATACCTATTAATTTGTTAAAGACCTTTTTGAAATTGAAGTCAATAGGGAAAGTTTAAAGAGGAAGGCATAAATGTTAAGAGTAAGATACTTTCAAGATGACTTCCAAATGTTTCCAAGTCTTATCAAAGAAGATGGAACTATAAACCATAGAGATCAATGGTTACAACAAATTGAAGGTGAAGTGTCAACTATAATAGATACCATTCCAAACATAGAAGACAATACCCCCTTTATTACTTCCTAAAAGAAATGAATTTCTGGCCTTTCATTGGACAACTAAAGATACTTATGCATCATGGGAAGCAACATATCCTTTGGGCAGTGGCAAAGAAGAAGAGACATCCACTGAAGAAGCAACCAGTAGCACTACCCCAACACCTTGAAAGCAAAACAACCAGTACAACCAACCTCAAACACCTAGAGAAAGAATAGATACTACACCTGACATAGTTTGACGTAACCCTCCGAGCTGTTGAAAAATTGGTCACTCATATGAGTTATCAATTTTTTAAAATTGCAACAAAAAATTGTTAAATTTACTTTTTTTGTCTTACTGAAAACATTTTTGTGAACTTCAAAATTGCACTTTCATAGAATATGTTGTAGCTATAAAATCTCTTTAAACTATTCTCAAAGAATCACTATCCATTCCTTGACTCCTACATGGAATTCATTTTGATGTCGTTCAATACCTAACAAAGTATGTTCTTGTCCTTTCAGTTTTTTAAAGCCAATTATATTAAGACTATTCTCAGGTATGACCCTTACTTCTATTTTTCATTTCTTATAAGGATTGTTTTTTCTTAACAATTGCATTTAAAAACATTTTGTCTACATGATATTGATATAAAATTTTAAAAAAATCCATACTTTATATATCTCCTGTCTATTTCTCTTTAATATAATCATTTATGTATCACAATTTTGTAGTGAATCTATTGTCCTATCGATAAACCATTGACCAACACTCTAGTTTTTTTATACTGATCATTTTTTAAGACAAATAGGTTGTGTAACCATTGTGTAACACATAAGAGCTCTTGGATGTGGTAGCAATTCATTTCTAGGCATAGGAATCAAATTTATAGTAGGAGCATAGTTAAACATCCCTTAATTCATCATTTCAACATTTCCAAAGAAACTAAGTGCTCAAATTGTAGTCACCTATGAAAGTACACAAACTCTCTCAGAGTCTAAATATGTGTGTATCAGGTTGGTAGGAGATAGATGAGTCTTCTACAAAACAAAGAAGTGAGGAAATCTAGACCTACATAGTAAATAGGTCTTTCTACATCTCATTTATATAGAAAGGATCATGCAATGTTTAATAATCTCTCTAGAATCTACTATTCAAGGAAACAATCAATTAATGTTCTTGTCTCTTCTTCTTGATAAATTATCTATATAAATCAGTTGGGGTGATATGTTGTGTAAACTTTCCCAAGAATGTATCTTTCAATTCTTGCAAATTTTGTATTGAATTAGTAGGAAAGGTGATGTAGTACTAAAATGCCTCTTTACCTAGTGAATAAGGGAATAGTCTGCAAGAAATATCATCCTCCTAATTTTTTCCATTTTGCAGAACATCTTTAAAATTAATTTTTGTTAAAAGAAACTAAAATTCTATAATAAATATCTCGCTATTTAATATTACTTAATATTTTATTTTTTAATATGTATTGTAAAATATTATTATTCATTTTCATATATCATATATCATTATATAAATATTGAAAAATTAGATTTGTTAAAATAAATTAATATTATATAATAAATATTTGGCTATTTAATATAATTTCATATTTCATACTATCCCTAACATTAAATAAATACAACCAAATTAATATTTTATAATATCAATGAAAAAATAGCTCAAGTATGCAATGTGAAAGACATCTCTGACTGCTAAGGTTACGCCTTGCTGCAATGGACAGACTAAAATGAAAATAAGAAAAAAACTACAACAAAAAACTTTCCAAATCCCTCTAAAGATGGCCACAATGATCCTCTATCAATCATCCATTTCTTTAATTGTCAGTATTCCTTTTTGAGCAAAAAAATATGTGAGTTAAATAAAAATTATTAGACAATGGAAGCATTGTAAACGATCTTAAACACATATTCTATTATTATCTTTCCACCACATAGATGTGTACAAAATTTCTTCATTTTATTGTGGGTTCAAATTTCAATTCACCAAATCTGATTTCAGTGGTTCGTTCTCTATTTAGTAGCTGCTGGCATATAATCCTGATGCATGAAACCATTGTATTCAATACCAATATTTTAGTTTGTAAATGATTTCGAAGAGTATTGATTAACAAAATCTTTCTTAGATATCTCACAGATCACCATTCAATATTTTGATTCTTGTGAACTAATTTTATATATAATATCGATTTCATGTAGTACCAAATCTACCATTCTTAATTTATGTGATATGTCTTTAGATTTAAAATGTTTGGCATATCTAACATCAAAATAAGAGCACCTTTTCCCTGTTGCACATGTCATCAATGATAAAATTGACATCTAAAATAAAATTTAAAATATTCATCTTAGCATTAAACACGTCATGAAAAGTAATATAAAAGCTATGCTTACATATCATTTATTTAACCCATCACTGATTGATTTCAAGTCATTGTACTACATAGATAATTATTATAACACCGGCCCTAAAGAAATCTATCACATCACTTTAATGACCTTCTTAGATATCACAACGAATTAATAATTTATTTCAAGTTGTCACAGTACATAGATAATTATTATAAAACTGCCTTTGCAGAACTCCATCACATCACTTTAATGGCATTCCTCAAAATATTATCTCCTACAATTAATGTTATGAGTGCAAAGCACTCTACAGCACTGCCCTATTCTTTTATAAAGAGTCCAAAAATACTGATCTTTCAAATACTTGTACAGAATCAATTGATAAAACATCGAAACAACATACAATAATAGGAAACTTGAACAAAAGCCAAGTATAAAAGAGAAGAAGAAGTGAAGTGACAAGAATATCTGGTAAGAAAACTAACTTATTGCATTTACAATCATTATTTATCATTCTTAATCTCCTTTTTTGGCACAATCTTTCTGTAAAAATGAAATAAATAAAAATTTAATTCCATTTTAAATTACTGATTACTTATAGAAGATTTTGTTCTTTGTAAAACATCAAATAATGAGCAAGAATAAAATAATTTAATCTTCTTATTAATAGTTTATGAACTACATTGTAGAAATGTTGCAACAAAGATCAGTTTTCAGTGATGACTTCTTTCAACACATGGACATTCACAGAATACATCAAGAAGACACAATTTTAGGATTGCTAGCACAAAGGTTTCTACAACAAAAATGACTAATAACATGTCATCCAGTATCACAAAGAAATTTTGACCACTTTTATATAGATCCATATATTGAAGAATTGGAATCTTTTGATTCATGCAATATAGAACAAGTTCATCATGAACCAAGTGAAACATGGTTTCAACCAACATCAATACCATCTAAGATTGAATACTCTTATTTCATAAATGGAACAGGTTAGTTATGCATAGAGAAACTACTACAAACTCCACAAACCGATACAACTTCTTTACATAATCTTTGTTATCATAGTCAAATGTATCGCTTGCATTTTGCATCAAGCTGAGACACATTGTGGAACAAACAAGTCATACAAAGATAGGGACCTTAGGGCTGTTACTTATCTATACCTATATGTGAACATATTAACAAGATTGTAATGGAACAAATACCTACATGGACCCAAACCACTTATAAACTCTTTCCAAGTATTAATATTGATACACAGAACTGGGGAATACTACATCAAACAATCAAACATCTTTAGTGGTTCGATGATTTGAATCCCATGAACGGTCAACCCATGGGTTATGATGATATAATTTAACATTGTAACTTTTGTCAAATTATAAAAAAGTATATCTTTACTACTTAAGTATAAGTAGATGGACGTCTACCTTCTTAAACAAAACGACCATATTAGATTACAATCATAATGGTTACAATTTTAATTATCTATATAGAATGAATAATGTTTTACAAATAGATTATTTTTATATCTTTCATTAATTAGTTATACAGATATGTATGCCATCATTTGTTATGCTAAATATAAATGATAGATTTTCTATAATTTATATAGGTAAGCCTTCTAAATTAAAACATATTGTAATTTCATATTATCGATTCATAATGGTTTTTACATAATTTCATACACATATTGTAATCTATTTTGTACATATTTAAATCTTTTTTTAGTTTCATTTTTTTACAGTTCAATATTTCATGTATAAATATAATCTTTTTTAAAACACCTTGATATACTTATTTATGCATATAATGTGTCTGTTCATGTAAATGATTTCTCTTTTGGTTAAAATATTTTTGAGTTCAATCAATATTTGATAATTAATGAAGCAAACATACATTATTATAGTTCTGCTTTTCTATGAAATTTTCTTGCTAAACTTCGTACTCATTGTAGTAGTCATGGAATTATACAAAAGATGGTTTTCATCGAATGTTTTTCAGATTTAGGACATCTGGTTTATGTAAAATATTATCATACAGTTTAGCTCATGATCCAATTAGAAACTTGTATATTCATGTAAATGATTTGTTTATTGGTTTCAAAAATTTGGATATTGATGAATTGTTGAAAATTTATGAAACACAAATACATTATTTTAGGAGTGGTATTCTGCAAAATTTGTTTACTAATCTTGGTAGTCAGTATACTATTATTTTAATTATATGTAAACTGCTTTTAATTGCATATTTTTAAAATTTCACGCACTTGGTTTGTGTTAATTGTTTTCATATAAAATGGATGAAGATGATATTAGAAATTTGTTTATTTTATATCGTCATCTTAGTTTAATGCATAATATTCAACCTTTCAATGTCAAGAGGAAACAAATATAGACTATTGTTTTAAATCATAGAAATTTTTAATACATTTTTATGTACTTTATGTTCAAAGTCCCCCACAATAGCTTATTTCATTGTCCCTGATATATTAATCATTTACTTAATTCATTGTCAATCTCTCAACTAATATTACAAGCTAATCTATCTATTTTCAGCATTTATACATAATTTTTTCTTTTATAGCTTTGTCAAACTTATCAATGGCATTGCTAAATATGCCATACTACATTTGTGATGAAGGACCTTGCATTTTGAAAATCTCAAATACTTAAAAAAACCCTCAAAGAAAATTTTGGACCTGTCGACTTAGCAAGAAGGTTAGTGCTGGACTTGAACTCTATGTTTACAATAAATGTAGAGACTATACATTATAGTATGTACTAATCTAATGTTGATATTGCAGGGCAACAACAGCTGTGGTTACCATTAGCACCAAATGCCAATGAAACCGATCATTGTAATTTGCACTCTTAAAAGACCGCTATGACTGAAATTGTGTCAATGTCAAATGCTGAAATTTTTTTTATGAACATTGCACACCGTATTAATTACATTTATTTGTATTTTAATTGTGTTTGTTTGCTAAAAACAAAATGTGCTCATGAAATGGTTTTCAATTGAAAAACAATATTTTAGCATTTTATATATGTATAAAATATTTTATAATGTTGTTATACAAAATATTAAGTTTCTACTTTATTTTGCCTATCAATACCTAAAAAAAATTAAAAAAAATTGATTCACAAATTAAATTAAAACTTGCAAGAAAATAATTGTATATTATAATCTTCATTATAATAAATTATAATTATCCACTTGTCTGATCTTCTTTAATTGATAATTCACAATTGTGTCTCAAAGTTTCTTCATAACTTGATTGACAAATTACAAAATATGATTGGACAATACTATTTTTTTTATTCCGCAGTGTCAACCTCGATTGTTATTTATGTTAACTCCCTAAAAGAGAGGGCCTAACCTAGCTTGGCCAAGGAGTGCACTAACTCAGTTTCTATTATTATATACCCATTGTTGTCCATGTTGAAGGCATCAATCAACTCTTCAAATTCTTCAAATCATTATGGAGGCATTGTTATCACAGGTTGTTTTAAGTTATGTTTTTAGGGTTGTGCATTTTGTTCATTTCTTAGATTTGAACATCAGATAAATTATTTGTATCACAAAATTATACGTACATTTTTTTTTCAACAATGCATCACTGAGAAATATAGTATATATGTTTATGATATACTTTTCATTATTGACATCAAACTATCTGCCATTAAATAGGTAACAAAAATAGCCTTATTAACAAAAGGAGCAATTAGTCAAATAATGGATGGTATTTCCATCAAAGAACCATGTTTTCAAATTCTATCATTACATTTTATGGAACAAAAATTCATGGTAAAGCATGCTTGAGATGAACTAATACTAGGTTGGGTAACATATATAAAATGGAAAATCATACAGTTCCACCTTTGATGACATCACCTAGATACATGACAACTAATTTTTCAATTCATACTACTGATATATGGGTTATTGTGACAAAATTTCCATTTTCATAAGGTATTTTTTTCAAGGACAACAATTCACATAATTTATGTGTCCTTTCTATGTCATTTTTGTCAAGGTTATTCTTGATAAGGTTATTCCTAATCGTATATTGCCAATATATATATATATATATATATATATTATATATATATATATATATATATATATATATATATATATATATATATATATATATAT
>BSBK01004856.1:0-50000 GCA_027943335.1 Chamaecyparis obtusa
TATATATATATATATATATATATATATAAATATATATATATATATATATATATATATTATAAATATATATATATATATATATATATATATATATATATTATATATATATATTTATATATATATATATATATATATTTATATATATATATATATATATATATATATAAATATATATACGTATATATATATATATGTATATATATATACATGTGCAAATATGTATGTATATATACATGTATATATATATACATGCACATGTGTATATATATATGTGCATGTATGCACGTGCATGTGCATGTATATGTAATGTATATATATGTACATGTGCATGTGTATGCACATGTGTGTGTGTGTGTGTGTGTGTATATATATATATATATCTCTGTGTGTGTGTGTGTGTGCATGTACATGCACACGTATATAGATAGATTTTTATGTATACATTGTGTATGTACATAAGACCTAGATAAGACTAATTATGTACCTAATAAGACCTAGAGATAAGACTAATTAAGACTAATTAGACCTAATACTTGACTGAGAAGACATAATTAAATATACTTAAAATTAGACCCCTTGAGTAAATTGTGACCCATTAAGACCTAATTTTTAACCTATTACCTGACCTAATATGAGTAATAAGACCCAAATTAGGACCTAATATCATTAATAAGATGGGCTTTAAAGACATAATTAGACCTAATACTTGACCAATTAACACCTAATAAGACATGTGTAACTAGTCTCAAGTATACCTAATATGAGTTTGAGGACCCCTTAAGACCTAATTAGACATTTAATTAGACCTAATTAGACCTTTAATTAAGACTAATAAACACCTAATATCATGAGTAATGGGACTTGCTAGTACACCTAATATGAGCAATATGATCCCTTAGGCAATGATTAGACTAATTAACCCATGTAACAAGACCTTTAAATTATACCTAATTTTATACTATTTAATTTACCTTTAAATACATGTGAGTAATACATACCTAATATAAGTAATAGGAATTAATAAATTGAATAGTAATAATGCCTACTTAGGGACATATTTATGAACTTAATAGGACCCCTTAGACCAAATTAGTCATAATAGCTTGTCCTAATTATCTATACATACAATATGAGTAATAGTCCACCCCTTCTAACCTTTCAACATAATTAGATCGAATTTAAAGACTAATTAACACCTAATATACTCAAGTACACTACATGACCCTTTAAGACCTAATTAGACTTAATACATGCTTAATTTATGAGCTCTTAAGACCAAAGTAGACCTATTAGTTCACCTAATTAGACCCAATTAGATGTATTATGACCTAATTAGCACCTAAATAGACCCAATTAGACCGATTAGGACCTAATTCGACCAAATTAGACCTATTAGGACCTAATTTAATAGGTCCAATTAAACCAATTATGACCTAATTAAACCTATTAGGACCTATGACAGGTTATATGACCCCATTAGACCTATGCTATGAGTAACATGACCCCTAAAGACCTATATTAAAGCACCTAATTAGACCTATTAGTACCTAATTAGACCCAATTAGTTGTTATGACCTAATTAGACCTATTAGGACCTATAATACCTATTATATGACCATTTTAATACCGAATTAGACCCACTATGAGTGTTATGTCCCCCTTAAGACTTATTAGTGCTTCACCTAATTAGACCTAATTAGATCAATTGGGACCTAATCACACCCCAATTAGACCTAATTATACCTAATTGAACCTATAAACATACAAGTAATTGGACCTATTAGGACCTATGATAGGTTATATGACCCTTTAAGACTCCATTAGACAGGTATTAAAATGTAATTTACATTTAAACATGTAATTTATGTAATTGATTTTACTTTCAAATAATGTAGTGAAATGCATGCATAGTATTTAATTTTATTTTTATTTAAATTAGGAAAACGTATGTACATGTATATATGTAGACTTTATTTGATGTAGTAAATAAAATCTTTCAGGTACATACATATTCTCTCTCTATCAAACATTATTACACATCACACATGGCAGATGCACCGATTCCCCCCACAGAACTATTTTCACGCACTAATAGAGAGATTCAATGGTTGCAAGAATCTATAAATAACCCATCTAGCTCTATTGTCTATAAGAGCATGTGTCGGTCCATCCTTAATAGCTTGATTAGCATTAGGGATGACATTCATGGTACCACTCCATATGCCCCAGATATTATTGAGTCCATACTTGAGAAGAAGAGACAAGAGGTTGGCTCTGGTCTTTCTCTTAAGGAGGTACAGGCTTTAGTGCCTAAAGCGACCTTGAAAGGGGAAGTTTTCCCCTCTTATGTAGATAAAAATTATGTGAAGGGATATCAGGTTACCAGGTGTGCAGATCCTGCTATATCAGCATTAATATACCCTAGATTTTTAGCTACCCATGGTCGTTATCCGAATAACGACCATATTCCACTATACTTTGCACAACAGATTTTTGCTGAGGTTCATTTAGGTCATGCTGTTAATTACACTAATTTGCCAGCACATCTAGAATAGGGGTGTGGTAGGCTTGCTAATAGAGATGTTTATCGTCGAGCTGATCGACAGAGACCAGTACACAGGGCCATTGTTGGTCAGAGGGCACCTGCTATAGCTCCTTCATTGGGCCATGTTGCAGATGATGTTATTCGTAGCACCCAGCTTCAAGTTGTGATTGATAGTGTGGGGGACATTGCAGCAACTGCCACATCCATATCTAGTGATCAGGTTGGTCAATACCTAATGTCTCAATGACACTCCAGATCGTCAGGTGGAGCATCCGTTAGCAGGACCGCAGATGACATGTACACTGCTGTAATGATCCCTATTTCTAGGCACTGTCCAAATACAACAAACGGTGCCGATTAGGGAACTTCTTTTAGAATTATTCCTTATCTTACATTTTATCCTATATTATCCGAGGTTCTGCACAACTTATTGAAAAAAACCCGAAATGGTGTAAATAAACAATGTAATTTGTATGCGTATAAAAAATATCTCCCGTAGAGATTATAGAGACCATCCCTCTCTCCATCTTCCTAAGGACATCTAGAGTGGAAGAGTTACAGGGCCTGGGTCACGTGAAACAAGCTACAAGTGGCCCATTTCAAGGAGTTCTTTTATTGCCTTCTCAATCTCGTCCTTATACTTCTGGGGGTGTCTGTAAGGGGTGGTGATTATTGGTTTTGCTCCCTTCTCTAGTTCTATGATGTGTTCAAAACCTCTTTTTGGTGGTAGACCATGTGGAATGTTGTCAAAGACCTTTTTGTGCTTTTTTAATATGGGTTTAATATCCACATGGACTGATGATTCCTTGGGAATCATTTTGTTCAAAACTAGGCACTGGGCAGCCCATTCTCCTTGCTCTCGCCTATATATCCGTTCAATTCTTTTGCATGAGACTACTTGTGGCGACCCGTCTGGAATCCCTTCCAATGTTATCTCTTTTCCTTCATGTTGAAAATGGATTCTTAAATTCGGAAGGTCGAACTTGAAGCACCATAAAGAGTATATCCATGGAGATCCCAAGATAATGTCATTGTGTAATGGCACGACGTATAGATTTACTTTGATGGGATGACTTCCCACTGTAATCTCTTGTTGAGGAATCATCTTTGTACATTTGACTAAAGAACCTGTAGCCTGGGTGGCGGTGAACCCTTTAAATTGTTGTGTTTTTATTTTCATTTTCTCAACAAGTTTCTCATCTATGAAGTTATGTGATGCTCCACTATCGATTAATGATATGACTCTTTTTCCCCGAAGAGTACTTTTGATTATGAGGACTCTATTCTCAGGGGCCTGGGTGAAGGAGGCTATTACCCCATACTCTTTATCTCCTTCTTCATACCATCCTTTCTTTGTGGTTATCTCCTCATCTTCACCTTCAGGAGCTATTTCTATGTTGTGAGCCCTTCCTCTTTTTTTGCATCTATGCCCTGGTGTCCATTCTTCCTGGCAACTGCGACAGGGGTTTTTCTTACAGATATGACCCTAACCCCAGGGCTCCTTGCATTTGAAACATAGTTCCTTTTGTCTTAATTCATTTCGTTCGGTGTGGGAAAGGGTCCCTTGGTGTGATCCCTCACCCTTATAGGTGTTTTTATTGTGATTAATAGAGGTTTTGGTACTTGGATATGGAACCTCTAATCTTAATGTTGTATCATAAGCGTCTTCCAAGGATGATGGTTTGAGGGCACTGACTAACCCTTTTAGGGAGTCTTTTAACCCCTCTATAAACATGTATGTGAGTCGATCATCATCTATCCCTGCTACTTGAACTGAGAGCTTCTGAAATTCGGCTATGTAATCTTCTACTTTCCCGTGTTGCTTAAGTTGGGTCAGTTTCTTAAAATTCTCTTGGGGATGTCTCCGATCAAATCTTTTGATAAGTCTTTGTGAGAAATCTTCATATGAGGTTACATTTTGGTGTCCTTGAGTATGGAGACCATGGTGCCACCAATCATATGCTACTCCTTCTAGATGTAGAATTGCGAATTGTAGTGCATCTCCTTCGGTCATAGGGCTAAGGGTGAAATAATTATTCAATCTTTGTAGCCAAGCATAAGCCATGGTTTTTCCAGACCCGTTGAAATTTGGGAGTGACACTTTATGAATTTTATTCTTTAGGTCTTTGTTATGAGTTCTCCTTTCTCTCCTAGGAGTACCATGTCTGTTACCCTCACAAAATTCCCTAAATGTCACTAATTCCCTTATTTCTGGTTCAAGACTTGCATATGCTCTAGCGTTTTCCACCGCACTATGGGTTGTTTGTCCCATTCCTTCTTCTAATGGGATATCCTCATCAGGTAAGAAGTTGGGCTTGGGTATTCTAGATGTTGAAACTCCATTATTTTCTGAATGAGTGGAGCTTGTTTCTCTCCCATTGTTTGTATTGCTTCTAAGGTTATTTATAGAGTTTCCCATGTTTTGTAAAGCCTGAAGGAGTGCTTGATTAGATCTTTCTATTTGGTTTGCCAATGTTTGATGAGTTTGTTCCATAATATTCCTAAGTTCATTGGTCACTTGTTCTACCATAACGGTATTTCCTCTGGTTCTTCGATAAGTTTGCATGAACTAGGTTCCCACAGGATGGCAGGATTATGCTCTAATACCACTTGTAATGATCCCTATTTCTAGGCACTGTCCAAATACAACAAACGGTGCTGATTAGGGAACTTCTTTTAGAATTATTCCTTATCTTACATTTTATCCTATATTATCCGAGGTTCTGCACAACTTATTGAAAAAAACCCGAAATGGTGTAAATAAACAATGTAATTTGTATGTGTATAAAAAATATCTCCCATAGAGATTATAGAGACCATCCCTCTCTCCATCTTCCTAAGGACATCTAGAGTGGAAGAGTTACAGGGCCTGGGTCGCGTGAAACAAGCTACAAGTGGCTTCCCTCAAGGCCTAACCCTAATATTGGGATAACCATCATGTGCTCGAAATTACTCCGCCTCTACCATCCACAACCTCCACACTCAAGATGCCTTAGCGAGACGAAAGAGATGAGATCATGTAATCTTTACAGGCTATATTAATTTGACATTTAGATTTCTATTTGAATTTCGAAGTTTATCTATTTGTACATCTTTTGCTATGTGCTCATATAATTATGTATACAATTAAAATATATTTATATCCAAATATATATATATATATATATATATATATATATATATATATATATATATATATATATATATATATATATATATATATATATATATATATATATATATATATATATATATATATATATATATATATATATATATATATATATATATATATATATATATATATATATATATATATATATATATATATATATATATATATATATATATATATATATATATATGTATGTATGTATGTATGTATGTATTAATTTAATGAAAGTTAGATATCCATCAAACAGTTTTTAGCATTATCAATAATAGTTTTAACATACATTTATTTGTATATAACTCGTAATATCTTACAGGGGGCGTGACAGTCTAATTCTGTAAAGAGTCCGAATGATAATATGAGGGAGGTTATTTATTAAGCCATACATACCTTATGGCCTCTGCGGCTTCCCCCGGTATTCTGCTCTAGTCGTTCACTTTCGATAAGAGCCCACGCAAATAGAATAGATTCTGATGCTTATCATTAACGTGCAACTCCTCACTAATTATATATTATCTTTTGTCTTATATCGTGTATCTTCTGTGTTCTTCCCGTTTTGTGCCCTCCAACATCGCCGATAATCCTTATAAATATCTTTCATGTCCATTGGTTGCGACCCGATCAATACTACCGCTGTGACGTTTTGTTTAATAAAGAAATTCATCGTTTAGGACATTTATCGGTTGATTGCTTAATTTGTCCAATATTACTAATATTAGCGTGGATTGTTACTAAGTATTAGTAATGATATTGTGTAGTTATATTGATTAGTAAATTATAGTAATTAATTATATATAATTGGTTATATTAATATTATTAATATGTTTTAATATTAATATTAATAATATTAATTTATATATGTTGATTAATAAATTGTTGATTTAGTTATATTGATTATATTGATTAATTATTAATTAAATATTAATTATGTATTAATCAATTATATATTAATTATTTGATCCAGTATTTTGAGTCAATTTATATGCATTGATATATTAATTATAGAATTGGACAAGTATATAAATATATATATAAAATTAAGGTATACATTATTTGTGGTCCATGACAACTGCAGCAGGCATCCCTTCACTTTCTAGCCTAGAGGGACTTACAGGGGAGATGACATGGGTGACATTGACTAGCTTGGCTGAGGATCTATTGGATGCATATGCATTTATAGCAGCAGAGCATGATATCCCCATATCAGAGGTTAGATCTCATGTGGGTACTGTTAGATACGCTCAGTCACATCCTTCTCACCTAGACCGTGGCCATAGTGGCAGTGCTTGTGAGGATCCACCTATTGACCACTCTATTGCTGCACAGGGAGAGGCACAACGTACATACCCTTTAGTTAGTGCAGGCCATCAGTTCTCTGATGTTGGTCTTGACAATGTTGAGTTCAACATGACCACTACAGGTTATCTAGATTTGTTGACACGTGATGATACGACTACCATGCCATCTCATCTGGTTAGTCCATTGCATTCATCATTAGAGAGGCGTGTGCAGTCTACTCATGTTGCAGATGTAGATTTGAGCTTGGACCAGGTACAACAAAATCTTGATACCTTGGTTGATAGGATTGAGGCCAGTGAATCCGAGTACTATCAGTTTCCACCACCTACATAGGTATAAATCAGATTATATACATGTATTTAATGTTGTACAATTTTAAACTTAAATTTATTTTCAAAATTTCAATGAATTGATTTGTTTTTGGTCTACTGGGATATGCCTCTTGTTACTCCTTCTTTGGGTACTGATCGTGTACGTTGTCGAGACTCACTCGATGATGACATCAGTAGTGGATAGGTGAGTTTTTAATTTATTATCTATGTTCCATACACTTTATAACATATTTTCTTGTACAATGTTTATATATTTTAATTTATATATCTCTTTCTTTGTAGGGATCTGCACATCCTTCAGAGCATGATAGTCACTCTGGGTGTGACCGCTTAGTGAGGAGTCGACATGATGAGTCATAGGCACATTCATACTTGATTAGAGACATATTCATACATATATATATATATATATATGTATATATATATATATATATATATATATATATATATATATATATATATACATACATATATATATATATATATACATACATATATATATATATATATATTCACATGTGTTTGATTAACTATATTTCATTTCTAGACTCTACATGACCGATTGATGTGTTTGATGTTATATTTTATTTCTAGACGGGCTTTTGATAGAATGTTTGACACATGATTGATTCATATGTTTCATATTTACAGTACTTGATTTACACACATGATTGATGTTTCATGCATGTGTACATTATATATATATATATACTTTCACTCTAGATACATGTGCATGTGTGTGATGAACTTGTAAATTTTCAATACTTTCAATTATAGATTACATACACATGTACATGTTTAATTTAAATTTGATGTTCAACTTGATTTCAATAGATTAAACATACATGAATCATGTTTGAATTCAATATAAATTACATACATGAATGATGTTTGATTGTACACATGTTCAAGATTTAAATGTACATTCAATAATAGTTGTGTGCACGTACTTTTAATTTAATGTCAAGTTGTACTTCAAGTAGATTTTATATTTAAAACATGCACATCCTAATGTAACATATGCAAATTCAATACATACATGTAAGACATAAATTTGAAGTACATACATGATAATTATAAGATATCCACTTGTAAGACATAAATTTGAGATTTATATATTCCTTAATTTTTAATTTAATTCAAGCTCCATTCACTATGGGCACCAGTAGGAAAGAATGGAGCTAAGAAAACCTCTGGTCTCACCCGTGAAAAATTTAGTTCAAATCATATTTCATGTGTGATTTAGTCCACATCTTCAGGTTCATCTCTCTCTCGAATAACATTTAATATTCTCTCATGGTCGTCAGTATCAAGTCTCCACTTACGAATGCCACATCCCGTCACAAGAACAAGAGTTAGGACGGTGGAAATTACAAGATGACTATATTGATAAACCTTATTGTTAGGTTGATCATCAATAAAATGAATCCCTTGTTTAAGTATTTTGGTTTGCTTCAAATATGTTCCTTGCATGACAACTGAACCTGTACAATGTGTTCCTCAATGTTAAATATATAGATGTGATAAATACTAACCACATAAACAAACTTAAATACAGTACTAGAACCTGTGGGAAACATAATTCCATTGCTTGTTTCACTCTGTTTTAGCTTCATCCTCTCCTTACAACAATGTAATAAATAGTAACTAACACCTTCCACATTTCCAGGCTCTGCTACTACTGCAAAAATATGTCCTGCATTTAAAGTGAACTTTTAATTTTAGGAACTTGTAAATATAAATTAAAACAAACTTTATTTAAATGAATTGAGAACTTATGAGTCCTTTTTAAAAACATGTACATATAAACACACACATACCTATTTTGATCAAACCTGAAATATGGTCATAATCTGTAGAAATCAATGGAATGTCGTCAAAGCTTTCATCCTAAACGTCATTTGTGTTTGTAACATCCAGTTGATACTTTCTTAAAGCACGTTTGATACAAGCTCCTACACCATCATGCTCTCCCTTTCCATGTCCACTCTCAAAGAAACTCCAAATATGTGGTATCTTTTGGTATTGATGATATCTACATAGTGTGTAAAATGGCCTTGCTGATTTAAATTGTGCTGCACATCCATCCGACCAAACAAAAAATTTTGATGCCTTTGTTTTCCAAATATCCAAAAAATGTCTTAAAGCAATGCTCGACAAAATGTATGTCATGCTCTTTATCATCACTTATGTAAAAGTGATATTCTTTCTTTATGACTCGTGCTTCATATGTACCTTCAACACCATCCAAATCTAATTGTGCATGTCGATAAGACACATTTACCATGATAGTCACCTGCTCTATATAGTAGTATTCTGCTTGAAGTTGTTTTTGAGATACAAAGGAGTAGTTCTCTGCAAAATCAACAACCGATAAAATCATTCCAACTAGAAAAGATTCTTTTTGTATTTGGAATTGTTCTACCTTCCATTTAGCGAAAAAAACATGTCGTATGTATGGTTGAATCAATTTACAAAAAATTATCCATAAATGTTGCAACAGGTATCTCATCTTCTACATATTCCAATCTTGTCGATTCTTTCCCGACTTTTGTTTTCAGACTTTATGTACTTGTATCTCTTGCATTTTATCATCCTCACCATGTCAGCAATCTTTAAGTCTTAAAGGATAATTTAGCCAAATCCCCACATGTTTGACAAGTTCCTCTTATGCAATCTATTTCAGGTATTTCATGATCAATTGATTTGTTACATAAGATTGATGTTATGAATTGACTTGGACGTTTAGGAAAATCATTTTGAGAACCACCACTTTCTTCTGTCATCTTTCTAAACCCTTGGTAGTAGAGATCGAATTCAATGTGATAATCGACAACAACAAGTTTCAAAATATTTATTTATCTTTACAAAAAATGGTTTTAATCTTTCAAACATTGTTTGTCCAATCTTAATGTCAGGATTTGAGTTACAAAATGAGAGATACAATTCATGTTGTGTGGTGTCCAACCAATGTTTTGTGTGCTGGAAATATTCCTTAGGCCCAATCCTCTTCTTGATAACATCTCTTGTATTTGGTGAAGGACAAGTATGATCAGTCCAAAATGATGTAACTAAGTTCCTATCTGTTTCATTAATTCTATCAAACCGAGGAGCTCTACACATTAGTGCCCAATTACCTTCCAATGTAGTATCATCCAAATTGATTCTTCTTTTCAAATAGTTCGTCATTGTCTTCCTACTGTACTCGATCTGAGATGAAAGTGAAGAAATTTGTCTTCTTTGGGACATGTTTTTATTTTAAAATAGATGTCAGTATCACTCTTCTTGAAATGGACCTATCTATACATCTAGTTGTTTTCCCAATGGAATGCAAACCTTCCTTAACACTGTCAACAATATTTTTTTGTACGTTACTTGATTTTAACTTTTTCAAACTTGCATCTACACCCAATAATTTTAATGGCTCTTTTAACTCATCTTTAAGAAGTGTAATTGATAACAGTTGAGTTTTTTTCAAGTGTACCAAGATTCTCAAATTGTTTCATTATTTTCTTAGACTTTTTATTCAATGCCCCTCTTCGTAATATTTATGGGTTGTTTAGCATAATCTCTCAATTTTTTGACATCCATTTCAATTAAATGATCTATGCTTTTACAATTAATTTTTCTCTTCAACTATTGGAGTAGATTATCATTCACATATGTTTCTTGCACTTCCACTACAAATAAAATAAAATAAAAAATCTTAATATCTCATCTTAAGGGGACCTTCATGAAATAAGTATTTACAAGCTCTTGAACATATTCTACCTATAATAATTTATACATTAATTCAAGAGAAACACATACTTGTTTGACCTTGGGTTGATTCAACTTGGGATGCCCCTTGTCCAACATTTTCATCATCAAAGGCTGCATGTACGTGCACAAAAAACAATAACTTAGATTCTTAGGGGAAAGACCCAAAATATATATTCACCAATAAGAGACTAAATCGAGAGAGTCTGTGAGAGAAAGAGAGAGATGTGTACTTATTTGATATTCTGAGACTTGTGCTTGTTGAGCTTGTGATGACCCTTCTCCAACTTCTAAAGGTTGGGCTTGTTGAGCTTGTAATGACCCTTCTCCAACTTCTGAAGGTTGGGCAACTTGTTGAGCTTGTGATTCTTGAGCATTTCCTACACATGTATGAAGTATAAATTAGTCATAGTTCATTGCTCGTCTAATTAGTCCTAATTGGTTCTAATAGGTCATATAATTGGTTCTATTTGAGTCTAATTAGATCTAATAGGTCATAATTGAATGTAATAGGTCGTAATTGTTCCTAATTGGTCATAATTGAGTGTAGTTAGTCCTAATTGAGTCTAATAGGTCATGTTAGGTCCTAATTGGTCCATATTAGGTCCTAATTGGTCCCAATTGAGTCTAATTGGTCCTAATTGAGTCTAATAGGTCATATTAGGTTCTAATTGAGTTTAGTAGGTCATGTTAGGTCCTAATAGGTCCTAATTAGGTCTTAATTGGTCATAATTGTGTCTAGTTGGTCCTAATTGAGTCTAGTTGGTCCATATTGGTCCTAATTGAGTCTAGTTGGTTATAATTGTGTCTAGTTGGTCCTAATTAGTCCTAATTGAGTTTAGTATGTCATGTTAGGTCCTAATTGGTCCATATTAGGTCCTAATTGGTCATGTAATTGAGTCTAATTGGTCCTAATTGAGTCTAGAATAAGTCATATTAGGTCCTAATTAGTCCTAATTGACTATAATTGGATCTAATAGGTCCTAATTGAGTAGATAATAAGTCATGTGTTAGGTCCTAATTGGTCCTAATTAGTCCTAATAGGTCAAGTAATAGGTCATGTTAGGTCCTAATTGGTCATAATTGAATGTAATAGGTCGTAATTGTTCCTAATTGGTCATAATTGAGTGTAGTTAGTCCTAATTGAGTCTAATAGGTCACGTTAGGTCCTAATTGGTCCTAATTGAGTCTAATAGGTCATATTAGGTCCTAATTAAGTTTAGTAGGTCATGTTAGGTCCTAATAGGTCCTAATTAGGTCTTAATTGGTCATAATTGTGTCTAGTTGGTCCATATTGGTCCTAATTGAGTCTAGTTGGTCATAATTGTGTCTAGTTGGTCCTAATTAGTCCTAATTAAGTTTAGTAGGTCATGTTAGGTCCTAATTGGTCCATATTAGGTCCTAATTGGTCATAATTGAGTCTAATTGGTCCTAATTGAGTCTAGAATAAGTCATATTAAGTCCTAATTAGTCCTAATTGACTATAATTGGATCTAATAGGTCCTAATTGAATAGAGAATAAGTCATGTGTTAGGTCTTAATTGGTCTTAATTAGTCCTAATAGGTCTTAATAGGTCATGTTAGGTCCTAATTGGTCATAATTGAATGTAAGTGGCCCTAATTGAATCTAATTGGTCATAATTGAATCTAATAGGTCCTAATTGGTCCTAATTGTTCCTAATTGAATCTAATAGGTCCTAATTGTTCCTAATTGTTCATAATTGAGTCTAATAGGTCCTAATTGGTCCTAATTGAGTTTAATTAGATCTAATAGGTCATAATTGAATCTAATTGGTCTGAATTAGGTCCTAATTGATCATAATTGTATATATTTGGTCTTAATTGAGTGTAGTTGGTCCATATTAGGTCCTAATTGAGTCTAATTAGTCCTAATTGAGTTTAGTAGGTCATGTTAGGTCCTAATTGGTCATAATTGAGACTAATTGGTCCTAATTGAGTCTAGAATAAGTCATATTAGGTCCTAATTAGTCCTAATTGACTATAATTGGATCTAATAGGTCCTAATTGAGTAGATAATAAGTCATGTGTTAGGTCCTAATTGGTCCTAATTAGTCCTAATAGGTCTTAATAGGTCATGTTAGGTCCTAATTGGTCATAATTGAATGTAAGTGGCCCTAATTGAATCTAATTGGTCATAACTGAATCTAATAGGTCCTAATTGGTCCTAATTGTTCCTAATTGAATCTAATAGGTCCTAATTGTTCCTAATTGTTCATAATTGAGTCTAATAGGTCCTAATTGGTTCTAATTGAGTTTAATTAGATCTAATAGGTCATATTTGAATCTAATTGATCTGAATTAGGTCATAATTGATCCTAATTGGTCCTAATTGGTCCTAATAGGTCCTAATAGGTCATATTAGGTAGTATTAGGTTCATATAGGTTCTAATTAGGTGAACATATAGGTTCTAATAAGTCCTAATTAGTCCTAATTAGTCCTAATAGGTCCTATTAGGTCCTAATAGGTCCTAATAGGTCCTATTAGGTCCTAATAGGTCCTAATAGGTCCTATTAGGTCCTAATAGGTCCTAATAGGTCCTAATAGGTCCTATTAGGTCCTAATAGGTCCTAATAGGTCCTATTAGGTCCTAATTAGTCCTAATAGGTCCTATTAGATTCATATAGGTTCTAATAGGTCCTAATTAGTCATAATTAGTTTCTAATAGGTCCTAATAGGTCTTAATTAGTCATAATATGTCCTAATAGGTCATATTAGGTCCTAATTAGTCATAATGGGTCCTAATTAGGTTCTAATAGGTCCTAATACTCCTAATTAGTCCTAATAGGTCCTATTAAGTCCTAATTAGTCCTAATTGAGTCTAATTAGGTGCTAATTGGTTGTCATTGATTCTAATTGGGTCCTAATAGTCCTAGAATAGGTCCTAATTAGTCCTAATATGTCATATTAGTCAAAATAGGTCTACAATTAGGTCTAGTTAAGTCTAATAGACCTATACAATATCACATTTACATGAACATTAAGACAAGTCTTGACCATCAAACTCAAAATATCTATCTAGAGACATCTTAGACATACCTTGATTCCGACAATGATATCTTTTTCGTGATTCTTCACGTAGTCTTTGTTCAGTCTCTTCTGAATAATGTCGTGTACTTTTGTTTAGCCTTCTCTTTTTATTTCCCATCACAACTTACAAAATTATTCTATGCCAAAATGTCTTCCTTCTTCCTAAATTTGCAAATTATTTTATTGCTTTTGAATTTATGAAATGAAAAAAATATACATTTATTTATACCCAATTCTTATTACTTGGAAATGCCACCAAAAAGGCTGACATTGGTTTTGATCGAAAGTCCTTTATTATTGACTAAATGTTGCATTTTAAAGTCAAGTTTGACTTTCAATCGAAAGTCAAACTTGAATTTCGATAGAAACTAAAGGACTTTCGATCGAAAGTCCTTTAGTATTAACTAAATTTTGCATTTTCTGCAAAAGTACTTTCGATCAAAAGTACTTTATATCGAAAGTGCCAAATTTGGGAGTTGGTTTCAAGTTTTCAAAAAATTCTAAGAATTTCATGGCTTCGGGCTTCAAGCGCCTTGATCAAATGGATGAATAAAATGACATCCTTTTGTAGACAACAAGTACTCAGAATTAGCTTTCTAACGATTATATATTTGACTATTTTTAAATTTATTATGTGTATGATTTTTGACATTAAATGAATGTAGGTTTTTTATCAAATATAAACCTCTGAGTTTGACGTTCAATGAAAAATAGTAAAACAAGGAATTTTTTTTTTGAAAAATAACAGTGCCCTCCATATTGGAGTCTACTTTCTATTAAAAAATAAAATTGAAATTCGATAAATACACAATAAGTTATAAGCTATGTAGTCAAGGTAGGTCAAAATTTTGGTTTGGTCAACTTCAAACATTAATAAAATATGAAATAATAGTGATAATGTCATCAAACCAATTGCATTCCCTTCGTATGGATGTTACAAAACTAAATTTGAAAGAATCACATCCATATCTATTTTACAAAAAAAGTTATGCTCTATGAAAACAATGCTACTATTTGAAAATGACGTTTTCAACACCATACAAGTTTTCATGGGAGAAAGAAAAAAGTATTCAAATAAATTCAAAAAAAATAAAAAATAAAATATTTAGAATCTAGACAGAAAATCCTAAAAAAATCTAATTTACTTTATCCTCCGATTTCGAGCGGTTCAACGGCAATATGCATCTGAATCTAAAAGTTTTTCTCAAAATGTAGAGTTCAATGTCCGTTTAAGGTAAAAAGTGTAACCCACTATTGTGGGTTCACCCACAATACTGTATGATGTTGGCCTCGTGTCTTTAGGATTTGATGATTTAGAGGTAGCCTTCTATTTAGAAGAAGATGAAAGATTGAAAGGTATCTTAGGGACATTGGATGAATTTGGGATTTGTCCTTGCAGATGTGCCTGAGGTTGTGATCAAGTAACTGCATTTGCTGATTGATTTTCTCTATCTTTTCTTACAATTGTAATGACATTGCAATGCTTAGATAGGCATGGCTCAACCATATTGATGACAACATTATTTCCAAAGTAGGCATAATTGACTTTAGCACCCACATTAGGCTAAGAAGATGAATCTCCTTGACCATGTTTCAGAAATGGCTCTGTGAATGGTGTATGATCATTATTGCTTTTATGATTGTCAATTGTGATTTCTCCATTATCAATTTTGTCTTGTATGAGATGCTTCAAGCGTATGTAGTTATTGGTTTTATGACCCTTATTTCGATGGAAGTTACATAAATTGTTCTCTCTCCACCATTTTGGTTTAGGTTTAGGATCAAAGACCTTTATCTCAGGCAAGGAGATGATGTTGTTGGCCAACAGAGTCTTCATGGCGAATTCTAAGGATTATCCAAGAGGAGTAAACTTAGGTTTAGGATCTGTAGCCCAAGGTTTATAGTCAGATGGCTTCTTGTTAGATTTTTTTGCTTTAGCTTCAAAAGCTTTGATGGCTTGGGTACCAACAGTGAGATTGAAAGCGGGTGCCTTAGATGGGGCACGTATAGTATCAACAATGCCATATGTGATGATGCCCTTATTCTTGTTCCAATTTTTGTCTTTGTCTTTAGAATTAGATCTAGATTCATACTTGTCCTTTTGAAGTGATATGTCTCCTTTTTGCACAAATACTTTCTCAATTTTGATTGCATTTTCTACAATTTTATCAAAGGATGTATGATTTTGCATTTGCAAATGGTAGTTGAGTTATGGAACAAGATTGTTGATGAAAATTTGTAGCTTCTCGATTTATGGAATGGGTCTAGCATATAGATAAAACTTCTTCCTCCATCATTTGAGAAAATTCAGGAATGGTTCTCCTGAGTTCTATTTCAGATTGCAGATGTTGATCATAGTGACTGGATGTTGGATGTTGTAGGAGTATTGTTGATAGAACAGTTTGATTAACTCCTCAAAATTTTTGATAGTAGGGGGCATTTTTGAGAACCAATGAATAGCCGACCCTCCTAGAGATCGAGGGAAAAGATGCATTAGGTAGGTTGGTTCATGCATGAACTCCATAGATTGAGTAAAGAATTGTTTGACATGATCTTGAGGATCAGAGTTTCCATCATACTTATCATATTTAGGTATTTCCACTCGCTTAGGGAATGGTGGCATGTACAAGTCTTTATCAAATGGAAAAGGGCATAGAGCTTCCATGGAGAACTCCTTAGGTTCCTTTTCTTTTTCAAGTTTGTTAAGTTTGACTTGTATGGCATGCATTTGTTTCATCATAGTGGTGATTGGAGTTTCTTCCTGATGTGTAATGATATCTTCAACATTAAATTTGGGAGGAAGTTTAGCCCCTTGACAAGCTAACTCTAGGAAGTATGTTTCTTTGTCTTCCTTCAAGAAATGCCTCATCATTTTCTTGAAGTCATCATCATTTTGATATTGAGCAATTTCAGAAGGTGTGGGTTCTTGATCCGCACCATGTTATGATTGATGTCCTTGGGAACCATGATTTTTCCCTCCTTGAGACATGTTAGGAGTTTTACAATTCCCTGGGATAGATTGATGTGGATTTTGTTGATCACCTCCGTGGGTTGATGGAGGGGGGGTATGTAACCAATTTTTAATCGAAGATTGTCGAGACCGTCATCTTTGTAAAGACCTAAATTGTAGAGTTTCTCAAAGGTTGGACCCATGTGAGTAGAAAAAGGTAAGGTATTGTGTGCTTCTCCAAATTTTTTATGTGAGGAAGCTCTAGTTTCCACCATTAACCTTGGATGAAGCAAAAGAGAAAGATGAAGACACTAAAGAATGACTTGATTCAAGAAGATTGAATGATGCAACCTTGGCAAGATTGGATTGATTGAAGATTAGATTGGATGTAAATGAAGGATACTGTGCCCTAGTAGTATGGGTAGACACCCAAAAGATGGTGGACATGAGCTCACAACACTTAGCCATTTTGTATGAAGACTGAATTTGAAGATAATTTTGACAAGGTTTTGACACAAGATGAAAAAGACTCAAATTGATAAATCAGAAGGTTAAATCAAACTCAAGAGACCACTTTAGGTAAATGATCAAATTCTTTCTAGTTTATGCTCTGTTCCTGACACAGTAAATATTTTGACAAAATTTGGAAATAGGTTGCAAAAATTGGATTCCTGACAAATTTTGAAGGCTTCTAACAACTTTGACTGTAGCTTTGATACGAGTTTTGAAATTTCAAGATGACTTTTGACACCAAAAAGGATTTTTTCTTCAGATTTGCAATTTTTCAATTTTTTAGTTTCAGATTGTTTGTAAGATATCCTCTGTTCAAGTTTGCAGATCTGTGTAATAGTTCAGGATTATTCATTTCCAAAGGACCAAATAGACAATAAACATGCAGAACAACAAGCAAAGGGAAGCAAGCAATCATCTCAAAACAATGAACAAGGGAAAAAGCAACCTTGCGCATGAACAAGCAATAGTGACTTATTGTGCTAATTCCTATGAATGATAATTATGAATGTTCTCAAAAGTTTTTCAATAACGCACATAGTCCTAGAAAATGAAAAATTAGCCTCACTAAGGTTTGTAGTAATGGTTTGACTCTGCAACTTTTATGATCTCAAGAGGGCGAACTCCAATCCAGGTGCACCAAAATTTTGACATAGTCTGAGAATTTAATCAATCAGGAGCTGCTAGGGAGATTTGACATCCCAACAAGAGACCACACCTATGAAGATTTCCTCCACAAGGACATTTATATAGCGGTTGTTGCTACCACGGTGAAAATGGCTATTACCGCTTGAGGTTCCATCCACATGGTTGACCCAATAAAGGGAATGTCCACTACAGTTAACCCTCTCTAAAGGTGACTCACAAAAGATACCACATGGGGACTTGGTCCAGATCCAAGGATTTGAGTTTTTGATACTACCCAAAAAGGGAGTAGAGCATAATCCTCTAGCCTTATCACTTTTACCCAAACACAACAGATAGATTAATCTGACACGCTAAGACTAAAATTATCTCACCAAGATTTGTGATGTCAACAACTATGTCTATCGATTTCTCCAAAGAGAGAACGTACTGATCAAAAGGTGAGGACCAAACCTAGTAGAATGTGAGACAATCATAGTATCCTCCCTACCTACAAAGGGATCTATCATCAAGAAGAGATTCACATGCATGAAAAAGAAAATGAAGCCCAATCTCTCAACATTATCCACAAATAGTGTTCATAGGGCCTATTTACTATGTGTAACAGATATGCAAAAAGCAAATCTATGTTCGTTTTATAGTCCAAAATTGAAGTGTGAATTATGAAAGCTGTAAAGGCACTCAAGCTTGACACAAGAGAGTTCATTTTATATCCAAATCAAAGTGTTATTAGATTGAATAGAATACCTGAGTTCCTCGCAATGTGCTTAGTAGATTTTTACCTATTTTAGCAATTTTTGAGCATTTGTCTTCTATCTTTTGTACCCACGGGATGTACCTGCAAACCACTATTATGAAAAAATTACCTATTCTTGTACATGCAACCCATTGCTATAAAAATCCATCAAAAAAGAAACACAACTTTTCAACCCCAAGTGGTAGAAAATCAGGTTAGTCAAAGATAATATGTCATTTGATAATCAAAAAATCTGTTGTCATTAAAAAAATTAGATTCTGACTAGTCTACACTAAATCAATTATAACTTTTGCAAATCAAGAAAAAATTAATTCAAACCAATGGAAAATGAAAGATAACTCAAATACCTTTCCAAAAATATAAATTTAGGATCTGTATCATGTCATATGTGCATGTACTAATAAAAATATCAGTTGGATTTCATAAAATCAAGTTTTGACTAGTCTTTACTAAAATGATCATAACTTTTGCAAATCAAGACAAAATTAATCCAAAATAATAGAAAATAAAAGCTAACTCAAATAACTTTCCAGAAATATAAAGTTTGGATCTGTATCATGTCATATGTGCATGTACCAATAAAACATTAGTCAGATTTCATAAAATCAGGTTCTGACTAGTATGTACTAAAATGATTGTAACTTTTGCAAATCAAGACAAAATTAATTCAAACCAACATAAAATGAAATCTAACTCAAATAAATTTCCATAAATATAAATTTCAGATCTGTATCATGTCATATGTGCATGTACCAATAAAAACATCTGTCAGATTTCATAAAATCAGGTTCTGACCAGTTCGCACTAAAATGATCATAACTTTTGCAAATCTAAACAAAATTAATCCAAACCAACAAAAAATGAAATATAACTCAAATAAATTTCTAGAAATATAGATTTTGGATCTGTATTATGTCATATGTGCATTTACCAATAAAAATACAATCAGATTTTTGGAAAAACAGCCCAAAAATTTATCACAAAATTCATAAAAATTAACCTTGTGGTCATGGGTTCAAGAAAAATGATAGAAATTTGATAGAATAGAATATAATGGAAACCCATTTCAGGGCCCCATGGTGGGCCCTAGAAATGTGTGTGTGAAAATTGCACCTAGCTGTGGATACAACACTTTAGTAAAATATTAGAGGTTAGCAAATTAAAAAAAATTGTAAATAAATGAAACTAAGCTAACTAGGCAATTTATTGTCTTCTAGTAGGTGCAAGTATGATATTCTCAGATTAGACCAAGATCAATGACAATGCAACACCTAAACGAAGGATTTAAAATGATGAAAGAAATGAAATATGAATGCAAATTAATCTATTTTTTTAGATTTTTGATGCAATAGGATGAAAAACTGTATGAATCTAATCTAGAATGATTGAAATTGATATGTAGATTAATCTAACAATGCTATGAAGATGAATGCAAAAATATGCAAAAGCTATGAAAAACTATGAAATGATCTCACAAAATTGCCTGTCGCAAAAGCTTTGTTCTTCAGTTGTAAATTCGCTAGAGTAAGTGTGCAAATTCAAGAGATTGATTTGTGAAGAGTTGAGCCTTGATTTTATAGAAATCCAGGGCTTGAGGATGCATTGAGAAAATCCATAAATCACTTTTGATAAACTCGGGTTGATTTTTGAGTCAACAAGAAATTAGAAACAGATTAACTCACAAAATCATAAAAAAATAGTTTTTAACTCAAAATAGAGTTTTAGATCAATTTCCAACTCACAATCACATGTTTAGTTTAAATTTAAAATTAGTTGTTAATTTCTAGTTGCCTGCTTTTCTGATTGTGCATGATTTATTTTGAATTAATTTAAAAATAAAGTGATTTATTCTCAACTTAACTTATTTTAAATTTAAAATAACTCATTTATGAGTTAATCAATTATTTTAATCAAACTTTTATTCAAAACTATATTATTAAATATTGACAACTTGGATTTAATCAATTATTTGTAGGAGATTTGATTTATTGTCAAAATTAAAGAATATAATTAAGAATAAATAGAATTAAATCTAATTAAATAATTAAGTGGCAGAATCAAATTTAATTAATTAAATATTTATCATATTCAATTAATCAAATTTAGGATAAATATGATTTATCGCCAAATAATATTTAAAATATGTTTAAAATAACTGATTTATGGGTTAATCAATTATTTTAATCAAAATTTATTCCAAAACTATATTATTAAATTTGACAATTTAATTTAATCAATTAAATAAGAATTCAACTGATTATTTTTAGCAAATTTGATTTATTGTCAAATAAAAATAATATTAATTAGGAATAAATGCAATTAAATCTAATTAAATAATTAAGTGGGAGAATTAAATTAATTAATTAATTATTCATCATATTCAATTAATCAACTTTAGGATAAATAATGACATTTATCACCAAATAATATTCAATTAAAGATAATTATGATAAATTAGGAATATTCCCTGATGTAGAATTAAGATAAAATCAATTAGGATTTCGATGTGCAAATGTGCCTTAAGTTAGGACTTTGATGTCGATTTCGATTGAATTGTTGATGTAAGAGGTTAATGAACCTATAGCCCATTTTTGGGGTATTACAAGCACTTCCTCCACAAAAATCATAGTATCAAACTACCAAAAAACATATTTTCAATGGGAAAGAAGAGACTACATTGAAACCATGAATAATGACACCTTGCCTATGGAAGTTGGAATATAATAGAATTAATCATCGAGGTAATGTCATTCAATCAAATTGTTTATCTATCATATATTATATATTTGGAATTTATATTTTTATATTGTGTTTTGTTTACTCGTGCTATAATTGATGATGATTGTCATTGTTAACTTCTTATACTTATATGCTTCATGATGATCTTTAAGGTATTAATGACTAGTTTCTAAAGGGGCTAAAAAGTTATCCTAGACAATTTAGTAGGTTGCCCTACTATGACCAGCTACAAATTGTGCATTTGTTTGATACTATGTGGGTGAACCCACAATAGTGGGTTACACTTTTTCGGAAAAAAGAAAATGTCCTGAAAAATGCAATCGGGTAGAAAATATCATCGAACTTTCGATAGAAAGTCATCCAAAGTTTTGATCGGAAGTGACTAACTTCTGATCGAAAGTGACAAACTTCTGTAATTTCGATTGGAAGTGACTTTCTATTGAAAGTGTCTTGCTTGCTTTTGATCAAAAGTAAGCAAGGAACTTTCGATTGAAAGTTCCTTACTAGGCACTTTCGATCGAAAGTCAAAAAAGTAGGTTTTCGGCAAGGTTTTTAACCCGCCGAAAGTGACTTTCAATGTCACTTCCAGCTATCACTTTCGGGGATTCTTGGCTTCCAATTTTTTGACCATCCAATTTATCAAGTTTTTTTATTTTTCATTATTTAAAATTTTTGATATATATTTTTAGTATATATACATGTATATATGCATGTATATGTGTGTGTGTGTGTATATATATGTGTATGTGTGTGTGTGTGTATGTATATATATATATATATATCTATGTATATGTGTGTGTGTGTGTGTGTGATGATGATGATAATCACCTTCATGAAATTAAGATTAAATTAGCAACAATTCTAAAGTAAATACAATGCAAATCTATTTAAAAATGAAACTAAGATCTATAGCATCTCATGGCTCTTTAAAAAGAGGTGGTAAGTGAAGCTTTCAACTCAAATCTCCACTAGTGACACTTCTAAAATGAGAATGTATGTTGCTGTGCTTTTACAATACTTCTATGATGATGATTCTAGCTCAAATTGACAAAAGTATAATGCAAATGTTCTAAATGCTCTTCAATTGCCTATAGTAACAATGATTTGCAAACGAATTTCTAAGATATCAATTGCTCTCAAAATGCTTCATATTTATAGTAAATTCTCAAGGGTAGGGGGTGGAGTGAAGTAATCATGATTAACCTTTGGTTGAGTCAAATATTTTGCTTTGTTCATAAAGGGGGGGACAATTTAAAGGTTTGTCTCAAAGCTTTGGACAAAAGGACAAGATTGAGTGGTTGAGATTGAAACTTTAGAATGAGTGATTGAGATTCATCCTTTTTGAGTGATTTGTGTCTTTTTGTCCTTAGTTTTCATTGGTTGCTCAACTTTGTTGAAAGATATTAAGAATTATTAAATTCAATTAATTAATTAAATTTAACCATGTAAGGGTAATAGGTTCATTTTGATTTTTAATTTAAACAACTATACAACTAATTGATTAAAATCAATTATGTAGTGTTTTTCACCCCTTTAAGTTTTGATTTAATTATTTAACATCATTATTTGATTTTTTCTTTGCTTTAATTGATTTTGTCCAACTTGATTTAATTATATCCATTTTAATTTGATTTGATCTCTTTTTGATTGAATTAGTGCATTTTGATGATTTTAAGTCATTTTATTGATTTTTGCAATTTAAAAGCACTTGTCCATTTTTACGTGTCTACAAATACCCCTCTTTGAATTGATGTGCGAAGAACATTGATTCAAAGATTCTTTTGTGTCCTGGTCACTTTTAGGTCCTGATTGCTAATTCACTGATTCATTGATTACTGCCTCTGATATGATATGATTGCTGCCTCTGATATGATACAAAAAAATTTGATGCCCCAATGATTCTAATGATGTTTGATTTCAATTTCAATTTTGATACCCTGATGCCCCCTTAGAAATTAAAACATATTGATTGCTTGATTTGAAAAATTTGATGATTTTGATGTATATGTTTTCATTTCTGAAAATCTTGATGATATGTCATGATTCAAGAATATGCTCCGGTTGATTTGATAGGTCAATATAGGTCTAAGTCAATTTTCACCTCCAAAATTAGGTCAAAACAGCTTAAATAGGTTGAGAAAACCTTGTTTTACTATTCATTTTTACTTTTGTCTTTGGTGATTTTGCTCTAATCCTGGGGTGAATTTTGAGATGGTTGTCCCTATCTGAGAGCATCGATTCGAGAGGTGTCAGAGATATGCGAGGCCACCTGACTATGGACCTCCAGTGAGTTATTTCAAACTCCTTTGCATTTTTTGCTCATTTATTAGCATTTATTGCAATTTTTCGTTTCATCGTTGCCTTGAATATGTAAAATCATGCCTAGGAAAATTTCACTGTCGCCTAGAACCTTTTACTATCGCATCTACGCTTTTCTCTCACACAAACATATAGTTAAATGTCACCTAAGAAACTTTCATCCTCGCCTGAGAATAGGATATTCATGCCTAGAGCTAGGTCAAAATGCCCATTTTCATATATTTTACCGCGTAGGAAACCCTAACAATCTACTATCGCCTAGGCCACATTTCATTGTTGCCTAGCATGATTTAATGTTGCGTGCAATGAGAACTATCACGTAACACCCGCAAAGTGTCTTGTTACAAATTTTTGGTATCACTTCAGAGAAATGTCACCTAGTATGATTAAAATCACGCCTACTGACTTTTATTTTATTTTTACACTTGTACTTGATTGTGTCTGATGAAAAATTTGATGACTTCTGATGCTCGATTTGAATGATGAGATTAGGTCTGCTGCATTCAACAAAACAATGAAATAATTTTCAGGATAGTGTTACCAACAAATGTGATTCATCAATCTGATTAGGATAGGATAAATCAATCAGTGTGAAAAATGATATGATTTGATACTACTGCTTTGTTCTCAGGACACATAGACACGAACAAATGGTACTTGGTGTGATTGCTTGATACTTTTGATAGAATTGATTGATTTGAGATAATTCCTTGATATGGTATACTGATATGATTCATTTTCTTTGCCAACAAGCAATCTTCCCTACTCTATACATCCGGATAGTTGCTTCTTAGGTCATTGATTTGGGTCAGACACTTACGGATGTTGATTTTCGTGTGATCAAGTTGTGTGGATTGAGCTTCCTTCTTGACCTTCCATGGTTCCAACTGAACCATGGTTTGTTGACTGCAGTGGCCGAGCGATGGCACTCCGACCACAATACATTTCATTTGCCTTATGGAGAGATGACTATCACGCCTAAGGACGTGTATAGATTACTATGTATCCCATGAAGAGGAGAGGTAGTTTATTACAATTCCATATATGATTCTACAGTCTGCCGATGAGTGTTCGGGGAGAACTCTATTGATGATGACATGATCACCTGGCCTTAGTTTGCTTCATTTCCTACATTGCCAGCAGTACTTGGTGCACTGATTAGTGGTTTGCTTCTTCCCGACCGGTGAGATCATGGTTTTTCTATCGGATGGGGTAGGATTCTAGAGGATTTGCTTGCTCATCCTTGACACTTCGATTGGGGTTCATGTGTCCTTGCACAACTCTACCATGATTTGCACGAGGTAGTCTATAGAGAGAGTGTGTCCTTATCAGTCGGTGCAATTATTCTTTAGTTATGAATATGGGAGCATCTTCCCATCACTAGGCCTATTTATGACAGGGTTCAACCTCGTGGTTTTCCATATGCTTTTATATACACTGATATGGTTGTACAACACCACTTGGGTCATCTGGATTATTGGTGACAATAGATTGATGATCTTGATCAGGTTCTATGGAGACCATACAGGGGTTGTGAGCACTGGAGAGAGGATGATGATGAGTTACCTTACATGTTTTCCCCTCGCTGGATGATTGGTCGCACTACTACTACTATTGAGCACTTCTACTTTGGCAGAGTTTCTAGACAGTATGGTCGGATATAGGATATGCCTTAGGGTGCAACACTATATGCTTGGGTACAAGTAGAGAGATCTATGTGGGGTCCTCTCATTGATTATCAGTTTGCATTGGATCAGATTGTTGGTATGGCTTACTGTAGGTGGGAGATGCTTCCTGGTATGGCAGATGAAGGTATGTCTCATGAGTATGCAGATTGGTGGGCTCATAACAGGTTTATTCATTTCACTGATCCAATAGAGCTTGTCCCGGGTCGAGGTGATGATGGAGGTGGTGGTGGTAGACGGTGGAGACGGCGAGGAAAGAGAGATCTTCCTGCTATTGGTTGAGTATGGGTGAGAGGTGGTCATGCGAGGGATAGAGATCGAGCTAGAGGACATGATGATGCCCTTGATAAGCATCCTAGAGCAGTAGATAGACAACATAGAGCTCATCAACAACAGAGACAATAGAGACAGGCTCATGTAGATGCTGCTAGGTAGATTCTGAGTGGATTAGATCCTTTAGTTTAGTTGCAGAGAGTTTCCTTGGCTCAGTAGGATGATGTTCCAGCACAACAGGATTAGGTTCTAGCACAACAGGATGATGTTCCGGTACAACAACCACATGGTTGGGGACAGGGTTCATAGGATGTTCCCACTACTGGTAATGTAGTATGGGAGGTTCAGGCTATGAGGATAGATATGTCCACTATTATTGGGCATTTAGATCAAGTTGCTTCCTTGATGCAACAATTTATGTCTACTATGGTTCAGAGATAGAGCAGAGCGAGTACTTCTTAGGATCCTCCCCCACAGGATGGTAGAGGTCCAGATGGATCTAGTCCTACAAGATCTTGATTGATAGATTCACTTATGGTTGATGTCCTTGTATCACATGCCATGTTATTTGATTGATCGTAACATTTGATGTATCATTTTGTATGACATTGTATCTTGATATATCGGTTTGATGGATCATTGATTAACACTCTTTTTTGATGATATATGATGATATACTCCTTGGTTCTCCTTGATGAGTTGTTTATGAGATTTTATTTTATGTAGCTATATGATGTGTTTATGCATTTACTTTGATTTATGCTATGGATGCAGTTATCTTATTTAATGATATAGATAAATGAATGCAATGATGTATGGATTTATGACATGGTTTTCTCTATTTCTTAATGTATGGATGCAAAGTGTTTTATGGAAATGCATATGGGAATGTCGCTATATTTTTGGAATTTTTCAATGTATGCAATGCAATTCTATCCTCAGCTATATGTATGCAAATGATGTATGCTCCTTTTTCTTTTTCTAGTATATGGATAATGATTAATGATTAATGATATGCATGAATGCAAAAGATAATCTCATTTCTTTGTTTTGATTGATCAAGAGTAAGACGTTTGAATGAATCCCTCATTTCTTTAATGTTTTGATTAACCAAGATTATTAATGTACCCCCTTGCCCTTGGAAAATTAACCACAAACAAATGCAATTAATCTAACATGATAAATGCAATGCAATGCAACCTAAGTGTCACCAGCGTTTAGCAAAGAAATGCCATGGAGATAAATTTTCATCATTGAGCATTTTGGGACTGGAAAGCAAGTACAATCATCACTGACCACATCATGATGATATGAATACCACTTTTTATCTCTTTTGGTAACCCCTTTTTTGAACCAAGTACAACCCTCACTAGTTGGATGACCAAACTATGGGAGTTTGAATACCGGTGTCAACGGATTCAATGTTGCAAGTGGATTTTTGGTATTAAGATATGGAAGATCTAAATAGCCAAGGGATCTGTTTGTGTAAACAAGCAAAGGTCAATCCATCCTCTTATGAGATAGTCCTCGATGGTTCTTTGATGACCATGTCGTTAGACGAACTCTCATAAGTCAACAAATCTTCCTCAAAACAATCACTCAATGGAAAATAAAATATCACATCTCTCTCATGGCTAATCTAGTTGAAACATCATCAATTAGCTCAAAAGATGTGATAAAAAGTCAATTTCACAAAGATTATCAAAAAAAAAGTTTCAAGTGTTTTGCAATGTTTCCTGATTTTCAAAAAGTATTTCCAAGCATTCTAATTTTTAAGGTGTTTTGTCAATTTTTAATCCCGAATTATAAAGTCAATGAAGGCTCAAGGATCATGTTGTAGGATCAAATACTTGGATTTGAACAATGATATCCATCAAAGGTTTAATAAAACTTTTCACTCTTCTGAAACTCTGATAAATCTCTCTATGATGTGACTGATTGTAGCACTTATTGTATCCATTTGGTACCAAATTTCCAATCCTCTTCTGCCCCCAAGTGATAAATGTGATTGTTCAACAAACTTAGAGCTAATAAGTAATGCAACAATGCAACTGAAAAACTTTATTATGACTATGTACAAATGACGGATCCAATGGTAGTTGTACAAATGGGATGTTGGAAATGCAATATGGACATATGTGACTAGGAAAGACAAACTTAAGGAAACAAAAGGCGCTTGTTTACCAAGTTTTCACCTTTTGGATTTTTTTTTTATTTTTTTGCTACCAAGGCACCTATTGCTAGGTTTTCACCAAGGCACTTTTTTCTCTTTTTTCTTTTTTTCTTTTTTTTTTCAATTTTTTTGTATTTTCTCAAGATCTCTTTGACTATGTACAATAAATATGATTCTCCTCATCTGATACTCTTTATACTCTTTCGTCTCCCTCATGTGTAGAACCTTTTGAGATGAATGATGTTGATGGGTTCTTGGAGTTCCTCTCCTTCACAATCTGATAACTTATAGGTTCCCGTTCCAAATGAAGACACTATGATGAATGGACCAAGACAATTAGCCTCCCATTTGCCTTTCTTCTCTCTTTCAACCTGATTCTTTGGGTTTTCCCTTAACACTAAGTCTCCTACTTGAAAGACTCTTGATTTGATATGCTTATTGTAGTTCCTCAAGATTCTATTTTGATACACTTTCAGGTGCTCATAAGCTTGTGTTTGGTGTTCTTCTAGTAACTCCAATTGTTGAAGTCTAGCGACTCTATAGTCTTCATCTATGATCAACCCTTGCAATGACACTCGTAAAGATTGGATTTCGACCTCTAATGGTAGAACTGCTTCAGCTCCATAGATTAATGAAAATGATGTGGCTCCCGTAGGTGTCTGAATGCTAGTTCTATAGGCCCATAATGCTAGATTAATTTGCACATGCCAATCCCTTCCCGATTTATTAAATGATCTCTTCAAGATTTTCAAGATGTTCTTATTTGTGGCTTCGGCTTGCCCATTTCCTTGAGGATAATAGATGGATGAAGAATGGTGAGTGATGTGAAATGTAGCACAAAGTTCATACACATCCTTGTTTTTGAATTGTTTTCCATTATCTGTTATTATGGCATGAGGAATGCCATATCTACAAATGATGTGGTTCAAGATGAACATGGAAATTTGTTTACCTGTGGCCATGATCAAAGGAACCACTTCGACCCACTTAGTGAAATACTCCATTGCAGTTATGATGTATTTGTGACCATTTGAAGAAGGTGGGCATATGACGCCAATTAAATCAAACCCCCATTGATAGAAGGGCCATGATGTCACAAATGGGTGCGATTCCTATGCCAGTGCATGTATCATGTCACCATGATATTGACATTTGTTGCATATCCTGACAAAGTGGCAAGCATCTTTTTCTAATGTCTTCCAGAAATACCCTAAGCGAAGGATCTTCTTAGCTAGGTTTAAACTACTTGAGTGTGACCCGCAAATGCCTTTGTGAACTTCATGCAAAGATAACTTAGACTCTTCCTCCTCTAGACACCTAAGTAACGTCCCGTCGAGACCCTTATGATACATTGTTTCTGAGAGGATTATGTAACGGGCTGATTGGCGTATAAAATTTCATTTTTGGGCTCGGGTTTGATCTAAAGGTAGCACTTGGTCTTTGAGATATGTATATATAGGGTCATACCAAGGTGAGTCATATCCATGTAATGAGGCAACAATTTGGGTTTCGAGAAGGTCGAATGCCGGTTTCACCAACTCCTCCACCGAGAACTCATACTTCTCATTTTGATCTGGTTTTTGTAACAAGGAAGCCAAGGTGGCCATGGCATCAACTGCTCTATTTTTCTCTCTCAGAATCTACTCAAAAGTGATCAAGGCAAAGTACTTCTTCCATCCATCAATCATGGTCTTATATGGCATCAACTTTTCATCTTTAGTGTTATATTCATTGTTGACTTGATTGATGATGAGTTGAGAATCTCCATATATTTGTAGCTCTGTGATGTTCCATTCTAAAGCCATTTTGATGCCTATGACTAGTGCCTCATATTCCACTATATTGTTTGTGCATGGAAACAAGAGCTTGTAGGACTTAGGAATGGTGTACCTTTGAGAAGTGACCAATAATATGCCAGCCCCGAAACCTCCTTGAGTATATGAGTCGTCAAAGTATAACTTCCACGTTTTAGCCTCTATGTTTACAATGGTGGAATCTGGAAATTCCACTTGAATAGTTTGTGTAGAAGTCATGGGATTTTTAGCTAAGTGATCTGCTATCACTTGTCCTTTTATTGCTTTTCTATCGACATACTCAATGTCGAATTCACTCAATATCATGACCCACTTCGCTATCCTATCCATTGAGGTAGTTTTACTTAGCAAATACTTTAGAGGATTAATTTTGGAAATTAGCTTTACCTTGTGCATTAACATATAATGTCTCAATTTTTGAGATGCAAAAACAATTGCTAGGCAAGCCCTTTCCATGAATGTGTAGTTAAGTTCATATTTGATCAATGTCCTACTCAAATAGTAGATAGCTCTTTCCTTTCCTTGTTCATCCTCTTGCGCCAAAAGCACTCCTAGAGATCTTTCGGTAACATATATGTATAGAAGAAATGCTTTTCCCTTGATTGGTGGCATTAGGATAGGCAGATTTATCAAATAGGTATTCAGCAATGTGAAGGCTTGATCACATTCTTCATCCCACATGAACATAGTATCCTTGTGTAGCAACCTTGTGAAGGAATGACATTTTTCGGCCAATTGAGAAATGAACCTTCTTATGGATTGTATTTTGCCTTGTAAGGACCTCATTTGGCTGATGTTCTTTGGTATCTCCATATCCATTATTTCTTGTACTTTCTTCGGGTCCACTTCAATTCCTTTGGCTGAAAGTATATAGCCTACCAATTTGCTAGATTGGACACCAAAGGCACATTTCTTTGGGTTTAATATGACTTTGAATTGCTCCAACCGAATGAATATCCTTTTCAAAATTTGTAGGTGTTCCTCTCTTTTGTGGGACTTGGCTAATATGTCGGCCACATAATCCTCTAAAAATGTGTGCATCATGTCATGGAAGATAGTTGTCATGGCCCTTTGATATGTGGCACCGATGTTTTTAAGGCCGAAGGGCATGACATTCCAACAAAAGGTGCCCCAAGGGCATGTAAAGGTGGTCTTCTCTTGGTCTTCAAGTGCAATTTTGATTTGATTATATTCGCTGAAACCATCCATTAGGGAGTACATGGAGTGATCCACTGTCAAGTCAACTATTGCATCAATGCTCAGAAGTGGGAAGTCATCCTTAGGACAAGCAAGATTTAGGTCTCAAAAATCCATGCATACCCAAATGGATTTGTCATGTTTTGTGACTGGTACAATGTTAGATATCAATTCAGCATAGGCTATCACTCTTATGAATCCCACCCTCAACAATTTTTCTAATTCTGCCTTGACTAAGAGAGCTATATGTGGGTGCATTTTTCTCAACTTTTTCTTGACTGGCTTAACCCCTAGTTGGACATTCAAATGATGCATTATAAAGTTGAGATCTAATCCAGGCATGTCAACATATGACCATGCAAAGTTCACTTGTTGTTCTTGGAAAAACTTGATGAAATACTCTCTTTCTAGAGGTGTAAGTGATGATGCCAAGTGTATACATTTCAGATCTAATTCTGTCCCAATGTTGACCTTTTCTGTCGGCTCTATGAGTATAGGCAACCTTTCTTCCTCATTCTCTAGTAGAGTATCCAATCTCTCTTCCTTTGATGCCACAATTGGGTTTTCACCAAAGGAAACATCTTTTATCTTTACTTTTTTCGGTTCTAGTGCTGCCACATAGTGGTTTTAAACACTAGAACTTTTCTTTTTCTTATTTTTTTTCATTTTTTTCTTTTGACTAAGAAATTGAACCCCCACTATTTCTATCATGTTCAGTTTGAATTCATTGGTGAAAGAGGGCTCAATCGCATTAAGGTATTGGTTTGCTGCTTGGTCATTTGGAAAATAAAGCAAGTCACTTGGCTCGGTTTGGTCCCAATCAATAAGATGGGGATTTATCAAAGATAAGGTTTCATTAGGCAAGTTCTCATCAATTAGGTTTATGGACATGACTTCATTTGAGGGTTCGTACATTGTATCGTTTAGATCTATGACATGCGCTTCCTCGAGATGGTCCATGGAAGAAGGGTCAAAATCCCCTTCACTTGAGTCCTCATCAACTTCTAAGGGGAATAGCGTGGGAAAAACCATGAGCAAATTAAAACTAACAGTTGAATCTCCCTCCTCTGAAGGAATCCAAAATGTATCTATCCATGGCGGATTAGTAGGTGCTCATCCTATGTTAAGACCTTGTATATTAGGCTCTTCATTGGCTTGAGTTTCTTGCCTTGGGATCTTTGCATAAGTATGTATTATGACTACTTCTTTATCTTGACATGATTCATTAGATAGGGTATCCCGCTCATAATCCCGAGATTCATCACTATCCCCATCGAATTCTAAGGCATTTACTTGAGGATAGAAATCTTGCATTGGGCTGGAGCTTTTGCCTTTGTATTGGTAGCCTACTCCAGATCTTTCTTTTTTTTCCCTCCAAGTAGATTCAATGGGTTCTAATAAGCCTCTATTTCTTTAGCCTAAGGGGTCCTCTTCCCTTGTATCCCATTTTCTGCATTATCTCAAACCCTTTCCCATATTGCTCAGTTTGTACATTAACATGCTGGATTATTTCCATGAGAGTGCTTGAGGTATCCTCTTCATCATGATAAAGCCATTGAAGTACTTCATTCTCCTCCTTGTCGAATGTTGCTTTGTCACTTTCTCTTATGAAGTAAGACTTATGAGGTAAGTGTTCTTTTGATGGTTTGCCATGTGTTCTTGGAGATGTGGGCATGTCGAATAGGGAAACAAAGTATTCCCTTACTCCTTTGGAACTAATTTTGCATTGTTTGTCAAATGCCTCCATCATCTCACTCATTTTCCTATAGTTGTCCTTTTTAGCTTCATCTTTTTCTTCTCTAGTGGGTTTGTACAGTACTATCTCTGATTTAGGTGCTTGATCTAAACCTTCATTTGGAGTTGGACCCTCATAGCTCATCTTTTCCTTTCCCTTAGTTGATGTTGTTGAGCTAGCTTGAGGAGGGTTTGGAGTAGCATTTAATGTTATCATGGGATCATCCACTTTGGTATCTTCAATGGTGGCTCTTTGAATGATTCCTTCTTGATTATGTGGAATAAATAACTCATGAAGGGGTTTGAGTGAATTGCAATATTGGAATGGATTTGAGTCCCCTCCAACTGTAATTTCTTCACCCATGTATGGAAATTTGATGCATTGGTGGTACATGGATGGGACTGCTTGCATCTCATGGATCCATGGTCTCCCCAAAAAAATATTATAAGTTAAATTCATGTCCAATACTTGGTAATTGGTGTTCTTTTTGACAGGTCCCACTTGAATGGGCAATACAATCATGCCTTTAGAGGCCCTTTCAGCTTCATCACAAGCCTTTATGGTGATTCTTTTCATAGAGTCAATGCAAGACTCGGACAACCCTAAGGATTTGACAAGACTCAACATGCAAATGTTAAGGTCGGCTCCTCCATGAATGAGAGCTCTTTTGACTCTATGCCTCTCTATCAAGACCTCTATATGCAATGGTAGATTTTGGGGATACGTAATAGACATGTCATCTTGGTCGGAGAATGACAAGCAATGAGGTGCAATGAGATGACCTACCATGTTTTGAAACTTCCCCTCTTCTAAGTTAGTAGGAACATTCATCTCTACTAGAGCCTTCTCTAAAATTTCCTTATGGTTAGGAGATAGCTTCAATAGCTCCAAGATAGAGATTTGTGCTGGAGTTCTTTGTAGTTGATCTACCAAGCAAAATGGTTTTGCTGCTGTAGAAGATTGCTTGATCACAATATTGGACTGCAGACTGCTAATAATTTTAGGAGCAACCCCTTGTAGGGTAATCCTTGAAGTCTTCCCTCTAGTAATAACATTGGATGTCTCTTTTTGGGACTGCTCTTTGATTATTATAGCATTCACAATGTTATCATAGGGTGGCGCAAAGTTAATGTTATTGTTGCTTTGTTTCTTGCCATTAGATGACTCCCCTTTGTCATGTTTATAAAAGGGCTGTTTGAAATCTGTATGGTCTTCATTGCTTTGAGGTCCATCAATGGTGATCATGCCACTATCGATTAAGTCTTGCACTACATTCTTTAGCTGCAAGCATTCATTTGTCGTGTGTCCTCAAATTCTATGGTACTCACAATGGTTATTGGCACTCCACCAACTAGGCTTGTTGTGTGGCTCATAAGGCTAAATGCTAGGTAGATTAATGATGTTGTTAGCTATGAGGGTCTTTAGTGCCTTTTCGAGGGGTTCACCCAAGGGTGTGAAGTTCCTTTGAGGAGTTGGCACCAAAAATTTATCAAATTTATTACTCCTTTGATTATTTCCTTGGTTGCCACTATTAGCATTGTTGTTGGAAGGTGCATTGGAGGTCTGGTTTGCATTATTCACTTGATTAGGTGTTCTTGTAAGAGCAAATGGAGTCACCTTCAAGTTGCTAGAATCCACAATCCCATCATTAACTACTCCCTTATTGTTGTTTTTATACCGATTATTGCTATTGAACCAATTCTTATTCTGATTGGTGCCATTGTTGGAATTATTGTTGTTAGAGTTGTTCTTGTTATCTCTATACAATTTCAGTTCTCCACTCTTAACCAACACTTCTTCTATTGTTACTCCATTTTCTATGAGGTCTTGGAATGTCTTGGGACATTGCATTCTCAATCGGTAGTTCATCTCGGTGCTCAAATTATTAATGAATATATCCAATTTTTCCTTCTCGGGCACACTCCTAGGATACCTAGCAAATACTGTCCTCCACCTTTCTAAGAAAGTGACGAATGCCTCTCCATATTTTTGTTTAGTATTGCATAATGTTATCATCGTGACCTCATGCTTGATGTTGTATGAGTAATGGGCCATAAATTTTGAAGCTAGCTCTTCGAAGGTTTTTATGCTAGAGGGTAACTTAGAAAACCACTCCATAGCCATGCCTCCTAAGCTTCTTCGGAATAGTCTCATTAAATAGGTGGTATGGTGCATGAACTCTAAGCTCAATGCACAAAACTCCCGCAAGTGATCTTGTGGATCCAACGTTCCTTCATACTTGTCATATTTGGGAAACACTACATTGATCGGGAATGGTGCCGTTACTAGACTCTTATCAAACAGAATGGGCACAATGCTTTGATAGAAAAGGGTTTAGGAGCCCCACTTTGCTTGATTGTATCCAGTTTCATTTGGAATATTTTGAACTATTTGTTCATGATGTCAATGGCACTTTCTTCCACTTCGGGTGGTTTTAGTTGATTCACATCATAATCTCATGGGAGCTTGAGACTTGCTCGGGCTAGGTCCATGAAATACTTCTCTTTATCCCTTGCCATTGCTTTTTCCATGAGTCTTAAGAAATAGGGGCAATGAACAACTTCATCAACCTTTCCATCGGTGGCATCATCGACAGTTGGTTCGATATTAGTCCTTTGGTGAGTGGTATCAATTCCTTGGGTGTTTTGATCTGCCCCTCCACTATTGGTGTTATCTTGATTATTCGTATTAATGCCCCCATTATTTGCATCACCTTGGTTGTTTGGGTCGATGCCACTATTTCTTTTATTACCCAAGCTACCATAGTACATCATATTGTCTTCCACTTTTTATTCAGGTGATTTTTGGGGTATTCTTGGAGTGGTAGAATCATCTCCTAGGTAAGGGAGCTCTTGTCTTAAGTAAGTTCTATCCACTTGCAGAGTTTGCTTGACGTAGTAGGATCTAGTAAAAGCAGGCATGAACAAACCACTTGGAAAACAAGAATCAATCATGCCCTTGGTCAAATCCTTTGTAAAATTTACAAAAATTGTGTAGAACAAGATTTTTGACTGGGTTGAATGTTGGAGCAGTAAGAACATGGAAAAGGGTATTCAAATATATGATCAAAATTTTCTGACCCCCTTTGAAAATACTCTTTGTTTTCCCTTTTAGATTTATGGGCGTCACTGACCTGAGCGTAGGCATGACTGAATTTTGCGTACATGTGAACTGGTATATTGTTAAGTGACACACTGTAGGTATGCAGGCGACACTTTCCTATTGATAGATGATTTTTCAGTTTTAGCAGGCATGTTTCAATATTTCCTGGGCGTGACTTCACTATTGCTATGCATTTTCATATAAGTCACAAGTGTGACTGAACCTCTGATAGGCAAGATTATATTGTGCACAAGCGACACTTCTCTGAATAGGTTGTAAGATTTTGAATTTTTTTAAACTTTCAAGATCAGGTCTTTTGAAATTTTCTTGTTTGAAAATTAAAAAACAATCTCAACACACACATCAATCTTTCATCATGTCCCTAAAACAATCTAATGTGTATATTCTCGATCATTTCCACAATTATAACACAAGAAAGAATTCCAAGCAGCTTACCTAAAGTCAAATTTAGCTCTTAACATGGCTCTAAAAGGTGGTCTTGCTACTTTATCCAGGATTTATTGTGGATTCCGTTCAAATAGATCTTAAACTTTGATCCCCCAAGTATGTTAAGGGGTTTCCCACACGCACCAAGGTATGATTTTGCGTAATCCGTGAAGACTACCAGAGGAAATTAAAAAAATTTAAAATCCCTTTGTCACACACCTCATTAAGGATGCATGCGTTTCATTTTATAGTGGGATGGATTCCCGCAGCAAAAGCGAGTGTATCCCACTTTGGGCTGTCCCTCTCACTGGCCTCGTTAAGGCACAACTTGGGAGGTGAGCCCACTAATTCTCTATTTTAACTAGCATGTTCATATAAAGCAAGGAAAATGGAATTAAGGTTAGGCTTTTGGGAATTTGGTTCACCTAGAAGGTGAATAGCATATCCCTAACTTTCCCTTTAGTTCCTCAAACACTCAAGCAACAAAGTTCTTTTTCAATCTCGTAACAAAGAGATTCTTATAATTGAGGTGTTTGGTCAAATTCCTTATTTTAATTAAGCTAGATTCAAGGAATGCCACAATTTAAGCAAGTGCAAGCTTGATTTGATGAATACCTTTTCCTTTGTAGCTAGCAATGGCTAGGCACTTTTTTGTGATTTTTGCCTTTTCTCTTGCTTTTACTCACCTAGTGGCGATCATTCCCGCTCCCTCCTCCAACAAGTTAGTCCAACACAACCATTCAAAATGAGGGGAAACCAAAATAAAAAATTGATGAAACAATAATTATGTATGAATTTTAGAGAACTTATTTGCAAATTTTCAAAGGAAAACTTGATTTAAGGACTAAAAATCCAATTTAAAGAGATAAATTTCAATTTATATGCTTCAACAATTGCAAGATAGTTTTGAAATACCTGATTGTCCTTCTCTTGTGTGGTCTCAAGAACATCCTTGATGTGCTCAAAGTTCTCCTTCTTAATCCTCTTTGCTAAAGCCTTTCCTTCTTGATTAAATCTGCTTTTCGGCTTCTGTACTTTCCTGTGATTTCTCATTTACTGTTAAATCATGTAAACAAGGAGTTCGACAAATGATTTAATCAATTCAATAGTAAATAAAGACAACAGGTAGCAGGTGACATTGTCCAGCTAATAGGCGTGAATAAATTGTTAGCAGGCGTAACTTTACTGACAGCAAGCGACACTTTGCAGTGACACAAGCGATACTAAAAATTACACAAGCATGAACAACTTATCACCAAGCGCGAACAAAATTTAAAATTGCAGAAAATGATTTTTGCTAAGTGAAAATTTAATAATAGTAAGTGTGAATTGAAAGATTATAAGTGTGACTGTTATTTAAAATTGTGAAGCAAAGCATAAAGGTAGGTGATAACAGAATGCGGCAAAGCAATACTTCCTGAGTCACAGGCGTGACTTTAAGCACCAAAGGCTGAATGCTTTAATCTCACAAGTGTGAGCGTATGATTTGCAGGTGACTATAGAGTACTCAAGACCGTATAGAATTTGTATGCCAGGTGTGAATCTTTAGTTAACAGGTGTTAGGACAAAGATCGTAGGCGGCAGTAAAATGATTGCAGGCGTGAACAAATCTCCTGTAAGTGTGACTTCATCGATTTCCTACAAAATATTCATAGAAAATAGATAATACAAGCATGAAAATTATGATTAAAATGATAAAATGAGGCCTAGGGCCCCACGGTGGGCTCCATTTGTAGACACGTAAAAATGGACAAGTGCTTTTAAATTGTAAAAATCAATAAAATGGCTTAAAATCATCAAAATGCACTAATTCAATAAAAAAGGGATCAAATCAAATTAAAATGGACATAATTAAATCAAGTTGGACAAAATCAATTAAAGCAAAGGAAAAATCAAATAATGATGTTAAATAATTAAATCAAAGCTTAAAGGGGTGAAAAACACTACATAATTGATTTTAATCAATTAGTTGTATAGTTGTTTAAATCAAAAATCAAAATGAACCTATTACCTTTACATGGCTAAATTTAATTAATTAATTGAATTTTATAATTCCTAATATCTTTCAACAAAGTTGAGCAACTAATGAAAATTGAGGACAAAAAGACACAAATCACTCAAAAAGGATGAATCTCAATCACTCATTCTAAAGTTTCAATCTCAACCACTCAATCTTGTCCTTTTGTCCAAAGCTTTGAGACAAACCTTTAAATTGTCCCCCCATTTATGAGCAAAGCAAAGTATTTGACTCAACCAAAGGTTAATCATGATTACTTCACTCCACCCCTTACCTTTGGGAATTTACTATAAATATGAAGCATTTTGAGAGCAATTGATATCTTAGAAATTCATTTGCAAAGCATTGTTACTATAGGCAATTGAAGAGCATTCTAAGAGCAATTAAGAGCATTTAGAGCATTTGCATTATACTTTTGTCAATTTGAGCTAGAATCATCATCATAGAAGCATTGTAAAAGCATAGCACCATACATTCTCATTTTAGAAGTGTCACTAGTGGAGATTTGAGCTAAGAGCTTCACTTACCACCTCTTTCTAGAGAGCCATGAGATGTTATAGATCTTAGTTTCATTTTTAAATATATTTGCATTGTATTTACTTTAGAATTGTTTCTAATTTGATCTTAATTTCATGAAGGTGATTATCATCATCACGCAAATGGCGCCCACCATGGGGCTCTAGGCCTCATTTTATCATTTTCATCATAATTTGCATGCTTGTATTATCTATTTTCCGTGAATATTTTGCAGGAAACCGATGAAGTCACGCTTACGAGAGATTTGTTCATGCCTGCAATCATTTTATCACCGCCTACGATCTCTGTCCTAACACCTGTTAACTAAAGATTCACGCCTGGCATACAAATTCTATACGGTCTTGAGTACTTTGCAGTCGCCTGCAAATCATACGCTCACACTTGTGAGATTAAAGCATTCAGCCTTTGGTGCTTAAAGTCACACTTGTGACTCAGGAAGTATCACTTTTCCACAATCTGTTATCGCCTACCTTTATGCTTTGCTTCACAATTTTAAATAACAGTCACACTTATAATCTTTCAATTCACGCTTACTGTTATTAAATTATCGCTTAGCATAAATCATTTTTTGCAATTTTAAATTATGTTCACACTTGGTGATAAGTTGTTCATGCCTGTGTAATTTTCAGTATTGCCTGTGTCACTGCAAAGTGTCGCTTGCTGTCAGTAAAGTTACGCCTGCTAACAACTTATTACACCTATTAGTTGGATAATGTCACCTGCTACCTATTGCCTTTATTTACTATTGAATTGATTAAATCATTTTTCTAACTCCCTATTTACATGATTCAACAGTAAATGAGCAATCACAGGAAAGTATAAAGCTAGAAAGCAGATTTAATCAAGAAGGAAAGGCTTTAGCAAAGAGGATTAAGAATGAGAATCAAGGCTATTCTTGAGACCACACAAGAGGAGGACAATCAGGTATTTTAGAACTATCTTGCAATTGTTGAAGCATATAAATCAAAATTTATCTCTTTAAATTGGATTTTTAGTCCTTAAATCAAGTTTTCCTTTGAAAATTTGCAAATAAGTTCTCTAAAATTCATACATAATTGTTGCTTCATTAATTTTTGATTTTGGTTTCCCCTCATTTTGACTGGTTGTGTTGGACTAACTTGTTGGAGGAGGGAGCGGGAATGATCGCCACTAGGTGAGTAAAAGCAAGAGAAAAGGCAAAAATCACAAAAAAGTGCCTAGCCATTGCTAGCTACAAAGGAAAAGGTATTAATCAAATCAAGCTTGAACTTGCTTAAATTGTGGTATTCCTTGAATCTAGCTTAATTAAAATAAGGAATTTGACCAAACACCTCAATTATAAGAATCTCTTTGTTATGAGATTGAAAAAAAACTTTGTTGCTTGAGTGTTTGAGGAACTAAAGGGAAAGTTAGGGATATGCTCTTCACCTTCTAGGTGAACCAAATTCCCAAAAGCTTAACCTTAATTCCATTTTCCTTGCTTTATATGAACATGCTAGTTAAAATAGAGAATTAGTGGGCTCACCTCCCAAGTTGTGCCTTAACGAGGCTGGTGAGAGGGACAACCCAAAGTAGGATACACTCTCTTTTGTTGCGGGAATCCAACAAACTATAAAATGAAATGCATGCATCCTTAATGAGGTGTGTGACAAACGAATTTTAAATTTTTTGAATTTCCTCTAGTAGTCTTCACGGATTGTGTAAAATCATACCTTGGTGTGTGTGGGAAACCCCTTAACATACTTGGGGGATGAAAGTTTAAGATCTATTTGAATGGAATCCATAATAAATCCTGGATAAATTAGCAAGGCCACCTTTTAGAGCCATGTTAAGAGCTAAATTTGACTTTAGGTAAGCTGCTTGGAATTATTTATTATGTTATACTTATGGAAACGATTAAGAATATACACATTAGATTGTTTTAGGGACATGATGAAAGATTGATGTGTGTGTTGAGATTGTTTTTTATTTTCAAACAAGAAAATTTCAAAAGACCTAATCTTAAAAGTTTAAAAAATTCAAAATCTTACAACCTAGTTAGAGAAGTGCCACCTATGCACAATATAATCCCACCTATCAGAGGTTCAGTCACACTTGTGACTTATATGAAAATGCATAGCAACAGTGAAGTCACACCCAGGAAATATTGAAACACACCTGCTAAAATTGGAAAATCGCTTATCAATAGGAAAGTGTCGCTTGCATACCTATAATGTACCGCTTAACAATATACCAGTTCACACGTACGCAAAATTCAATCACACCTACGCTCAGGTCAGTGACACCCAAAAATGTAAAAGGGAAAACAAAGAGTATTTACAGAGGGGGTCAGAAAATTTTGGTCATATATTTGAATACCCTTTTCTATGTTCTTAATGCTCCAACATTCAACCCAGTCAAAAATCCTGTTCTACACAATTTTTGTAAATTTTACAAAGGATTTGACCAAGGGCACGATTGATTCTTGTTTTCCAAGTGGTTTGTTCATGCCTACTTTTACTAGATCCTACTACGTCAAGCAAACTCTACAAGCGGATGGTACTTACTTAAGACAAGAGCTCCCTTACCTAGGAGATGATTTTACCACTCCAAGAATACCCCAAAAATCACCCAAACAAGAAGTGGAAGACAACATGATGTACTATGGTAGCTTGGGTAATAAAAGCAATAGTGGCATCGACCCAAACAACCAAGGTGATGCAAATAATGGGGGCATTAATACAAATAATCAAGATAACACCAATAGTGGAGGGGTGGATCAAAACACCCAAGGAATTGATACCACTCACCAAAGGACTAATACCGAACCAACTACTGATGATGCCACTGATGAAAAGGTTGATGAAGATGTTCAATACCCCTATTTCTTAAGACTCATGGAAAAAGCAATGGCAAGGGATAAAGAGAAGTATTTCATGGACCTAGCCCGAGCAGGTCTCAAGCTCCCATGAGATTATGATGTGAATCAACTAAAACCACCTGAAGTGGAAGAAAGTGCAATTGACATCATGAACAAATAGTTCAAAATATTCCAAATGCAACTAGATATAATCAAGCAAAGTGGGGCTCCTAAACCCTTTTCTATCGAAGCATTGTGCCCATTCCCGTTTGATAAGAGTCTAGTAATGGCACCATTCCCGATCATTATAGTGTTTCCCAAATATGAAAAGTATGAAGGAACGTCGGATCCACAAGATCACTTGCAGGAGTTTTGTGCATTGAGCTTAGAGTTCATGCACCATACCACCTATTTAATGAGACTATTCCCAAGAAGCTTAGGAGGCATGGCTATGGAGTGGTTTTCTAAGTTACCCTCCGACATAAAAACCTTCAAAGAACTAGCTTCAAAATTTATGGCCCATTACTCATACAACATCAAGCATGAGGTCATGATGATAACATTATGCAATACTAAAAAAAAAGATGGAGAGGCATTCGTCACTTTCTTACAAAGGTGGAGGACAATATTTGCTAGGTATTCTAGGAGTGTGCTCAAGAAGGAAAAAATGGATATATTCATTAATAGTTTGAGCACCGAGATGAACTATAGATTGAGAATGCAATGTCCCAAGACATTCCAAGACCTCATAGAAAATGAAGTAACAATAGAAGAAGTGTTAGTTAAGAGTGGAGAACTAAAATTGTATAAAGATAACAAGAACAACTCTAACAATAATAACTCCAACAATGGCACTAATTAGAATAAGAATTGGTTCAATAGCAATAATTGATATAAAAAAAACAATAAGGGAGTAGTTAATGACGAGATTGTGGATTCTAGCAACTTGAAGGTGACTCCATTTGCTCTTACAAGAACACCTAATTAGGTGAATAATGCAAACCAGACCTCGAATGCACCTTCCAACAACAATGCTAATAGTGGCAACCAAGGAAATAATCAAAGCAGTAATAAATTTGATAAATTTTTAATGCCAACTCCTCAAAGGAACTTCACACCCTTGGGTGAACCCCTCGAAAAGGCACTAAAGACCCTCATAGCTAACAACATCATTAATCTACCTAGCATTTAGCCTTATGAGCCACACAACAAGCCTAGTTGGTGGAGTGCCAATAACCATTGTGAGTACCATAGAATTCAAGGGCACATGACAAATGAATGCTTGCAGCTAAAGAATGTAGTGCAAGACTTAATTGATAGTGGCACGATCACCATTGATGGACCTCAAAGCAATGAAGACCATACAGCTTTCAAATAGCCCTTCTATAAACATGACAAAGGGGAGTCATCTAATGGCAAGAAACAAAGCAGCAATAATATTAACTTTGTGCCACCCTATGATAACATTGTGAATGCTATAATAATCAAAGAGCAGTCCCAAAAAGAGACATCCAATGTTATTACTAGATGGCAGACTTCAAGGATTACCCTACAAGGGGTTGCTCCTAAAATTATTAGCACTTCGCAGTCCAATATTGTGATCAAGCAATCTTCTATAACAACAAAACCGTATAGCTTGGTAGATTAGCTACAAAGAACTCCAACACAAATCTCTATCTTGGAGCTATTGAAGCTATCTCCTAACCATAAGGAAATTTTAGAGAAGGCTCTAGTAGAGACAAATGTTCCTACTAACTTAGAAGAGGGGAAGTTTCAAAACATGGTAGGTCATCTCGTTGCACCTCATTTCTTGTCATTCTTCAACCAAGATGACATGTCTATTACACATCCCCAAAATCTACCATTGCATATAGAGGTCTTGATAGAGAGGCATAGAGTCAAAAGAGCTCTCATTCATGGAGGAGCCGGCCTTAACATTTGCACGTTGAGTCTTGTCAAATCCTTAGGGTTGTCTGAGTCTTGCATTGACCCTATGAAAAGAATCACCATAAAGGCTTATGATGAAGCTGAAAGGGCCTCTAAAGGCATGATCATATTGCCCATTCAAGTGGGGCCTATCAAAAAGAACACCAATTGCCAAGTATTGGACATGAAGTTAACTTATAATATTTTGTCAGGGAGACCATGGATCCATGAGATGCAAGCAGTCCCATCCATGTACCACCAATGCATCAAATTTTCATACATGGGTGAAGAAATTACGGTTGGAGGGGACTCAAATCCATTCCAATATTGCAATGGACTCAAACCCCTTCATGAGTTATTTATTCCACATAATCAAGAAGGAATCATTCAAAGAGCCACCATTGAAGATACCAAAGTGGATGATTCCATGATAACATTAAATGCTACTCCAAACCCTCCTCAAGCTAGCTCAATGACATCAACTAAGGGAAAGGAAAAGATGAGCTATGAGGGTCCAACTCCGAATGAAGGTTCAGATCAAGCACCTAAATTAGAGATAGTACTGTACAAACCCACTAGAGAAGAAAAAGATGAAGCTAAAAAGGATAACTACAGGAAAATGAGTGAGATGATGGAGGCATTTGACAAACAATGCAAAATTAGTTCCAAAGGAGTAGGGGAATACTCCGTTTCCCTATTCGACATGCCCACATCTCAAAGAACACATGGCAAACCATCAAAAGAACACTTACCTCATAAGTATAACTCTTACTTCATAAGAGAAAGTGACAAAGCAACATTCAACAAGGAGGATAATGAAGTCCTTCAATGGCTTTATCATGATGAAGAGGATACCTCAAGCATTCCCATAGAAAGAATCCAACATGTTAATGTACAAACTGAGCAATATGGGAAAGGGTTTGAGATAATGCAGAAAATGGGATACAAGGGATCAAATCAAATTAAAATGGACATAATTAAATCAAGTTGGACAAAATCAATTAAAGAAAATGAAAAATCAAATAATGATGTTAAATAATTAAATCAAAGCTTAAACGGGTGAAAAACACTACATAATTGATTTTAATCAATTAGTTGTATAGTTGTTTAAATCAAAAATCAAAATGAACGTATTATGCTTACATGGCTAAATTTAATTAATTAATTGAATTTAATAATTCCTAATATCTTTCAATAAAGTTGAGCAACCAATGAAAATTGAGGACAAAAAGACACAAATCAAATTAAAAAGGATGAATCTCAATCACTCATTCTAAAGTTTCAATCTCAACCACTCAATCTTGTCCTTTTGTCCAAAGCTTTGAGACAAACCTTTAAATTGTCCCCCCATTTATGAACAAAGCAAAGTATTTGACTCAACCAAAGGTTAATCATGATTACTTCACTCCACCCCCTACCCTTGAGAATTTACTATAAATATGAAGCATTTTTAGAGCAATTGATATCTTATAAATTTATTTGCAAAGCATTGTTACTATAGGCAATTGATGAGCATTCTAAGAGCAATTAAGAGCATTTAGAGCATTTGCATTATACTTTTGTCAATTTGAGCTAGAATCATCATCATAGAAGCATTGTAAAAGCATAGCAACATACATTCTTGTTTTAGAAGTGTCACTAGTGGAGATTTGAGCTGACAGCTTCACTTACCACCTCTTTCTAGAGAGCCATTTGTGTGATGATGATAATTGTTAGTATACAGATTTTCCTTCTTACTAAAATTATAACTACTTTCATATACTCTGGCCCAAGATGAAGGAAAAACTCATACAACAATTGAGTTAGTCACTCATGACTAAACTCTCTGTGATAAAAGGAGAAACTACCTTATATAAAGATCAATCTTGGCAATTCATTTATTTGAAAAGAATGAAAGCAATAAAAGACATACATATATATACTTTTCACTTGAAATTACTAAAGGATTTTTGAAGAAGTTAAATGAAATAACCACTGAAAGATTAATGCTCTTAGAAAGAGATCTTCACAAATATCCAAGCTAACTGACTAAGACTGTAAATAAACTTCCCAGAAAGATTGATTCAAAATAAACTAAAATAAGATTGGAAAATGGATGTATAATCTTGAAACACATACATAGATGGCAGCAACACGAAAATCAATTCCAACTGAAATCAACAGACATGCATTAACCAGACACACTGATCTGAAAAGATACTGCTATTTGTTATATATATCAACTGATGTTATATTATGAGTTTCAATTCAAAACATCAACCATTTCACAAAAGTATTTGCAGTAAATCTTAAACTATATGTTTTTGTTCCCAGAGAACCGACCCTTCTAAGGTCATTCAAAAATAAACTTATAGCCATGTAAGGCATAATCAGTTTCGTAACTAAATCCTAATCTCAGAAAAGAGACTAACAACTTAGAGCCATTTGGACCCATATCTTCAAAACTAATTAGGACATATTAGCCTTTTATGGCCTCAGCATTGATGGTGGCATCCTTTGCTTTGCGCTCTTCTGACCACTCCTTGAAAGCCACCATGAATCTCTCCAAAAACTCCTTGTTTGGTGAAGAAACAAGATCCAGGCTTTGCTCCCAGATATCTTTACAATTTTGCAACTGCTCCAGCTTCGTACTCAGTGACTTCGCTTGTTCTTCACCAATTAGTATCAATGATTGTACCCTGGCAATAACTGAGCAATCTCTAGGTACCATTTCTTTGGCGTTCTTTAGTCCTTGTGCTTTCATGGAAAATGATTCTTTCATCTTAGCCTCATCTATTCCTATTTTCATTTCACATGTGGACAGATTGTAGACACAGTCCATATGGTGGTTGAGAACTTCTTCAACATAGGCTATTATCTTTAGAACTTACTTTGATTCTTCAATACCCTGATCCATCAAAGTACATTGCCATTCCTCATTAACCTTGGCTACGAACAAGAGACCATTATCTGCACCAGGAATAATTTTCTCAAACATGAATTTCTCTATGCCATAATTGAAAGCTTCATCCATGTTAGCTATTGCTATCTCCAGACTATCCCTTCTTCCTTCCCAGAACTTGACTTTAGCTTCTAAGGCAGACACCAATTCAGAAGACCATTTAGTTAAAATTTCATAGGTTTGAGTGAAGCGGTCGACCATCTCTCCAACTTCTCCCATCCAATTATAGAATGCCTTAGAGAGACCTCTCTTTGTGTACCTGGTCAAGGAACTTCTGATTATCTGGAGACTTAACATCCAGATTCAAAGGTACCATTGCCAAAGGTTGAGAATAGGATTTTGCAATTGCTGAATGTACTTTTCCATTTCGCATAAAGCTTGCTTTAACTTAGCCTTATCTTCAGGATCTTTTAGCACTCTGTGATTGATCTTTTTGTTTGCAGAATTCAAAATCTTCAAATCAGTAGCTCTGGAAGATACCCCTAAATCCACTTTGTCTATAGTGAAATCCTATTTGGTGACTTCAGCACTGGTCTTGTTGGAATTAGGCTTGAAAATCTCTGCAACCCAATGACCTGTGGTTGGATCTATATCCACCATAGACTCTATTTTCGGTTTCTTTGCTTTAGGAGATTTTCCAAGATATTTACTTACCAAATCACCAATAGGGACTGAGGAAGACATGACGTTCCTTTTCTTACTCACAGTTTGGTCCAACCAATTTGGAGAAATAGGAGTCGTGTTTTATAGGGAAACGGTGGAACTTGGATTGCCCGGGGTGACAGGTTCTTTTTGACCTGAACTACCAACACCTCCAACTGATGCTGAATCCATAGAGGATGTCTTACCTCTTTTCAACCTTTTGAAATGTTTTACGCTGGGCTCCTCGGTGTCAGAATCTAGCACAATGCAAAAGGGAGGGTCGACCTTCTCACTTCTCTTACTTTTCTGCCTTGAAAACTTCACAATATCATTAGAAATCAACTTTGAATCTTCTAGAATTTCTGGAGAAATTGATACACTTGCAGAAAGCAATGGATTAATCTTATTAGTTAGAAGAGGAGAGGGTTCAATTTTTGGATTTCTTGGACTTTTTCTGGTTGCCAATGCATAGGTAGCTGAGATTTTCTTCTTTTGGGCTTTAAGCCATTGCTCTATCTTCCTGAAAACTTCCTTCGTCAAAGACTTCACATTATCTTCTTCCTCCGTCAGCCAATCAATTCTTCTGATTACCATTTTTGCGTTTGATACTGCATTTTCTGACTTCAATGCATTAATATCTTCATCTTTAATATTTTTGATGCTGAAAGGTAACTTTAAAGAAGTGATTTGTTTGATGGAAAACCTAGAGCGCAATCTTTTAGTAACCTCAACTTCATTTATCCAATCCTCCCAATAGTCTTCTAGGGTTGGTTGATGAAGGAACATGGCGTCTACCCTGAAATGAATCTCAACAAAGCCTTTGCTGTCAAAGTAATTTCTTGCCTGGTATGGCTGGAGATTCATTTATTTCAATTCATTGGTTAAAAAGGCAAAATCATGCATCAACATGAACTTATAATGTCTTATCTCAAGTGGGAAGAAGGTGCCAATACCCCTTTTGACCTTGTACTTTTTCTCAACCATTAGTAACTATCTCCCTACTTCAAGAAGAATGCACTTGTCTGGGCAATACCTGAGAAGTTTTAATGGAGCATCACTGAAACCTCCTACTCTTAAATAGGTAAAAGTAGGGAACTAAATATAAAAACTTTCATAGATTTTCACAAATTCCATAGCTTCATCAGATATTCTACAATTAGGTTTTCCTCTCAATTCAAAAACTAATATGGATGAAAAAGTGTCATGTATTTTCTTAAAACCCATGGGATGCTTTCCTTTTTGTAACAGGGGGTGATACTCATAGATAGGCATACTAATATTCCATTCTTCATGAGGTAGACCGTCCCAGATTATGCAGATAGCAAGAATATAAAAGAGGTAGGAAGACATATAAAAAATAGAAATCAAGGCTGGTTGAGATAAAGCCTCATGTAGCTGCTCAGCTATAATTTCTGCCCAGTCAATAGCATTTCCAGCATCTAAGATAGCCTGTACAAAAATGTACATCCAGTCTTCCTAGTTGGTGTCTATAGGATTACCTTTAACCCTATTAAGCATTACCATTATGTCCCTAACTTCCCTAAATAGATGATCTTTTCTAAGTGGTCTAGGCAAATGGGAACCCCCTTTTTTTGCGTTTATCAGCCAATCTTTTGCTATGTTATTCCTATACTCCTTGTTCATCTCAGAATCTGCTATAGCTTTACTGATACTCTAGTCTCCATAGATTTCAATTGGTGGGATTCTAAGAGCGGGCATTATTACTGTTCTATCAACATTTACCAGAACCTCACCACTCTCTGTTTTAATGCACCTCTCAGCCTTGCAGTATTGGTTATGGCATTCTATTACTAGCTTTGGGAATGGAATCACATTAGGAAAACTTGCGGCCTCTAATAAACCACTTTCTACAATCCTAATAGACATAGCTTCATCAACTGTTTTCCTCAACCTTGAAACAATTTCTCCAATATCATCATCTACAATGGTTGTATCTTTCATCTTAGGCAAACAACAGCTAATTGGAGAGAATCTATTTTCTTTCATGAATTTCACTTTGGAAGAAGACATACTGAAATATAACTTTGCAAAAATCTATGAAGATAGCTCTTTTAAAAATGCAGAAGCTCAAATGAAGTACAGGGCCAAGGTTGCTGAAAACTCACTGTTCTCATGTCTTTTGAGAATGTTACCTTCGCAGCTCCCAAAACACCTCCAAAAAACAACAGAGAAGAATAAGGAAATGTAAAGAGTGGGAAGAGTAAATACACACTTGTTTCAAATCCCATCACTTCATGATAACTGCCATCAATTCGATTTCACATTGCAATAAATGATAACAGCCTGTTTCACACACTTCCTTTTTGGTAAGTAAATCCATGAACTGAGGTGGCACCATCCTTTCAATCACATCAATCATTTCACTGTCAGCCGATAAAGATTTGGCTCGCGGCTCATATCCGGGTATTATTACACCCTGAAAATCAAACCTTGAACCATGAAGAACGGGTTCAAAGTACATGATTCGTGATGTCTTTATTATATATGCACATAAAGACAACCACGGTGGACCCCAATAACTTTTTGAAACTAACTCAGGAAAAGGGGAAAAACAAATGAGAACTTGATTTGGGAGACTTTTTAATGCAATGTTGTA